>JAECWY010000584.1:0-12566 GCA_018151275.1 Drosophila prosaltans | reverse complement strand
ATCGTAACAATTTCTATGCGTTACAAACATCTGGCCAATTTTATAATACCCTCTGCAAGAGGATAAACATAAGAAGCATATCACGCCCATGCCCGGCTCAGGGGGATATTAAAGAGGCCAGTCCTATGCTGCCAACCCCCGTGCTGCCTCTGTACCCACCGCCCGTGCTGCTGACCATGCTTGTGCCCCTGTAATCATCGATCGTGCTGCTGCCCCGGTCGCCATCGATGCCACTGCGACCGCCCTTGCCGACGACCCTGCTTCTGTCAGTGCCGCCACCCCTGCGTCCGGCAAAAAAATTAAAAAAAAAAAAAAATTAGACTAAAAAAAAATTAAACTAAAAAAAATTATTATTATATTATATTATTATATAAAAACCTATCTAAACTAAAATAATTGTGATCGCTTTGTTGTTTTTTTTTTTTAGCTATATAGTCTCTCAAAATGGGTCGAACTTTTTTCAAGTCTGTAAAAAATTTATTTTTTGGAATTTTGAATTTTTTATAGTTCATTGTATGGGCTGAAGTCTTACAATTCAAATAAGGTTTGGGTTTTGCAATTCGGATCAACGTGGCATTTTGGTAGCATTTGAGCTACTTTTTTAAAGGGTTTCCTGTTGGGTGGAGTATTTTGAAATATTGCTTTCAAAAAAATGTGTATAAAAAAATTGTTTAAGTATTAATTGAAATATTTTTTTTTTTTTTTTTTTTTTTACGCGCGAATCCCATTGGGTGCACTAAGTGCCCACAACCTCCCGCCCAACCGACCGAGGGCCGCAAACCGCATGACGTACGGCACGAGTCGCGGGGAACAGTTGACAAAAAACAGACAAATAACGAAAGCTACAGCTATTTACGAGCTAAGTAGGAGATGATAGACGATTTTAGTACTGATAAAGAGAGCTCTGGGCTGATCACACGATAAAGTCGATTATAATCAGCCGACAGGACTCGAAATGGATTATGCAATGCATAGTTAGTAGTACAGTGTGCAAGGGATAAGGGAATATAGTTTCTAGTAGGTCTAGATGGTACAAAAAGATCTACTTGGTGTAATAACTCAGGCGAGTCAATATCACCAATTAGGAGCTTGTGCATAAAGATAACACCAAGCATTATTCTACGGTTAGTAAGAGAAGGAAGGTTAATTAAAAAAGTCTACTAGAGTACGATGGCAGGTTGACATTGCGATCCCAGTTAAGACCACGAAGAGCAAAAAGCAGAAATTGTTTTTGAATAGATTCAATTCTAATTTGGTGTGACTCATATTGAGGTGACCATATGCATGATCCGTACTCCAAAATAGGACGGACCAAAGAGGTATAGAGAATTTTGGTAGTGTAAGGATCATCGAATTCTTTCGACCATCTTTTGACAAAACCAAGAACGCCTGTGGCTTTAGCGATTATCGTAGAGATATGGGAGTTGAAGGTTAATTTACGATCCATGAGTACACCTAAATCATTCATTTCATCAAGGCGTTCTAATGGAGTGTTGTTCAAGGAATATTTCATTATCTGAGGAGAGGTCCTATAGAACGACATTACCATGCACTTAGTGGTGTTTAAGTTTAAAAGATTGTGCTGACACCAACACTGAAAATTATTAAGATCAGCTTGCAATCTACTGGACGAAACCATATTGTTATAGCTAAGGCAAAGCTTAACATCGTCAGCATACATGAGCACATGTGAATGATGCAAGATGGAAGGAAGATCATTTATGAAAAGGGTAAACAGCAACGGACCAAGATGACTACCCTGGGGCACCCCCGAAGTCACATTGATGCGTCTGGAAAAGGAAGACTTAAATAAGACCTTTTGTGTTCTACTTGTCAGATACTCACGAATCCAACGGAGTAGAATATTTGGGAAGCCAATTGCATTTAACTTTATAAGCAATAACTTATGGTTAACAGAGTCAAAAGCCTTACTGAAATCTGTATATATGACATCAGTTTGCTTTGCACTTTCAAATCCTTTGATCGTCCTAGATGTAAATTCTAAAAGGTTAGTGGTTGTTGATCTACGTTTCACGAAACCGTGTTGGGCTGGTGAAATTATAGAACTACAAAAATATTGCAATTGAAAAGTTACAATTTTTTCAAAAGCTTTTGGAATAGCGGACAACTTGGAAATACCCCTATAGTTAGAAACATCAGACTTACTACCCTTTTTATGGAGAGGAATTATAAATGATTCCTTCCAAATCAACGGGAAAGCGGAGGTTTCAACAGACAACGAGAATAATTTCTGAATAGGCTTACATAACGATTCAGCGCAAAATCTGAGTACACAACCCATCGGGACCTGGCGCGTACACAGGTTTGATTTGCTTAAGCACGCTGAGAAGCGAACTTTCGTCAATTAAAGGATTGAATATGCAATTTGACTTTTTTAACTCATAAGGATACGGAGAGTTTAAGTGGTATTCCGTTAAGGAATAGGTTGTTTTGAAAAAATCAGCAAACATATCGGCAATGGCCTGATCACTGTCCGCAGTCTTATTTCCAAAAGTTAAATATGATGGGCTTATGCTCGTCTTGCGTGTAGCGTTCACAAAGTTGTAAAACTGCTTAGGATCACTGTAAAACTGAAGTTTACATCGCCGAAGATAATCCTTGTAGCATTTTGTATTTAGCTTCATGAAATTTGAACAAGCAATAGCATATTTAGAAAAATCTGATGGACGACCTGCCTTTTTATAACTCTTATAATATCTCGACTTAACATTTCTTAAATTGGACAGCTCCCGAGTGAACCAGGGGGGTTTATTAGACCGAATTGATCTACCGAGAGGAACACAAATTTTAAAAACGGAATCAAGCATATTGTACAGATATGACCAATCAAGGTTCCAAATAATATTATTAAGTCTGACAAAGTCAGTCTTACGAAAGCAGCGGCTTCTTGTTACCGGATGAGTATTGTAAGTCGGCGCACAAATAGAAAGGTCAATAGTTACATCCAAGGTTGGATGAAATTTGTCTTCAGGTAAAACGAGAGGTTCAATCCTGGAAACGACGCAGTTGGAGGAGTCCAACACAAATACAAGATCCAGTGATCTATCAATTGAATTGCGTACAGGATTAATTTGAGTAAGGGATAAATCAAACAGACCATCAATAAAGCAATGTGACGAGGAGGGCAACAACACTGAGGACTAGAGCTGGGATACTATCGATAGTGGCCCCACTCGATAGTTTCGCCTCCGATAGTTTAAACTATCGATACTATCGATAGTACTATCGGAAATTTTAAACTAATAAATTTTAATTTTTGGCAAACAAATTCTATATATTTTGTCTAAAAAAAAATAAGAAAAATAAAAAATTCAAATGTCTTAATTTTTAAAAATAAAAAATTATATTATTTTAAATGTGTGTGATGTAACTTAAAATATATATTTTTTCTGAGATCATATATTTCATTTGTTTCTCGCAACTATTTTACAAACATAATATGTTTTAAAATAAAAAAAAATGTACCATTTCAAATGGTTTCTTAAGTTTTTAAATGTGTGTAATGCAACTTAAAATATTAATTTTTTCAGAGATCCTATTTCATTGATCAAACATAATATGTTTTGAAATAAAAAAAATGTACCATTCCAAATGGTTTCTTAAGTAAGAAATTGTTATTTTCACAGCTTTAGTTTAATTAGTCTCGTCGTTTATCCATTGGTTTTTTTTGCAGGAATATGAGTTGGTTCACATATTTTTCCTTCATTGCAGCTCGCCGGTCTGTTATTATGGCACCCGCCTTGCTAAATATGCGCTCCGATTCTACGGAGCTTGCCGGGATCGATAAGTATTTGGTAGCGCAACGGCTGAGGCCATCAAATTGACTTTCATTAATCTGAAAAAAGGAAATTTTAAAACACATAAAACACAACAAATTGATTCAATTAGCTACCTTCCAAAACTGAAGCGGGTCTGTATCGTGAGCTGCATTGCGCTGTTCAAAATATTGCCTCATCATAATTATTGCGTCCGCCCTATTGTTAGACCGCTTCTCTTCAACTTTTTTTCCCATGAATTTAAATAGAAAGGGTGAATCCTCTGGCAGTTCCTCATCTTCAGGTTGATTTTGTGCTAGTTTTTTTAAGCCGCTCAGCTCGTTCTCCAATTTAATTGCAGCATGTTGAACATTGCCATCACTTTGAAAGCCCTCCTTCTTAAATCGCGCATCTAACAGAGTTCCAAGTCTAGGATCTGTCCTTGTTTCATAGGGGAACAGTTTTGTTTTAACTTTTGTATCAGTAAAGCGCAAGTCTCACTGCCAACTGTTGTTAGCATTGTTGGCAAGAGCTCCTCTAAGCTTTTGGTTAATGCCAATATTGCTGGGATTATCAACGAAATGGTCACCGTATTGGCCGCTGATGTGTGCCTTGTTGCAGCTTCGAAAGGCCTAAGAACAGTGCATATATCCTTAATGACACGGAACTGGTCCTCGGATAAGGGAATCGGCGCACCTCGCGATTTTAAAAGAGTCGCTAATAGCGGTTCCCTTACCTCAAAAATTCGTTCCAGCATATAAAATGCACTGTTCCATCGCGTAGGTACCTCTTGCAGCAAATTAAGAGGATTGCTGCTGCCCTGCTCTTCTTTGAATTTGGCTTTAGCGATGGAGCTACTCTTCATAAATGAAACAATTCGTTTCGCGCTAGTTAAGACTTCCTTCACATTTTTGTTTGATAACACATCTTGTACGACAAGGTTCAATGTATGCGCGAAGCACGGCAGGTGTCTTTTTTCAAAAATTTCGCACGCCTTTATCATTACGGGTGCACTGTCGGTCACTACAGTTTGTATTTTGTCGTATATTGCCCATTCATTACAAATTTGACGCAATGTGGTGGCAATATTCTCACTATTGTGATTGGTTTGATCAATTAGTGGCAGTGTGCACAGTACTGCCGTTTTTAAGGAAAAGTTGTCGATGAAGTGAACTGTGACAGTTATATAGCTCGTGTTTGCTCGCGATGTCCAAGAGTCTGTCGTTATAGAGCAATATTCCATTCTTTTGCATAATAGCCTTTAGTTTTAGCAATGAATTATTATACATATTTTGTATATGTACGTCTTTTAAAGTTCTGCGACTTGGTAATACATATTTTGGGTCCAAAGCTTTCACAAAATCTTTGAAGCCGACGTCCTCAACAATGCTAAAAGGCTGCAAATCAAGTGCTACCATTCGGGCAAGACACTCATCTATATGTGCCTTCCTGGTAGATGTGGTATTATAACACTCACCGCTCGAAAAATATTTATCCACTTTCACTTCATTTTTTCCATCCTGCAGTACAAGGGAATGGAACCGTTTCAAGTGGTCCATTAAATTTGATGTGTTCCCACTTGTTCGGTATTCCTTTGTGCAGTATCGACATTTTGCATACATCCTGTTTTTAAGATGGTCAAAATGATTCCATACACTTGACACAATTTTCTTTTTTTTTTTGCATGCAACTTCATCATTGGAGTTTCGTTCAGTTAAAACAGTTGATGTTGATGCAGTTGATGTTGATGCAGTTGATGTTGATGCAGTTGATGTTGATGCAATTGATACAGTTGCAGTCGATGCAGTTGCAGTCGATGTAGAAGGAGAAGAAGACAAAGCACAATCTTTTTCTAAAAAGTGATCAAATATATTAGATACACATTTTACATACTTTGTATAAAAACACTTACTTGTTCTAGCCACAAATCTGTCCATTTTGAATGAGGAACTGCCATCCATATACTAATACTTCAATATTTATTGACTAAAAAGTGGAGGATAAATGTTTATTAATAAAAATGTACCAAAAAGTTAACACTTTTTCACTTACACGTGTCTATTTGCACTCAAACTCATTGAAGCACCGATAGTCACTATCGACAAATTACCATCGATATATCGGACTATTTAATACTATCGATAGTATCGATAGTGCCATCGATAGTTTTCCCAGCTCTACTGAGGACTCATCAGAAAGCGACCAGGAAATATCTGGTAAATTAAAGTCACCGAGAAAAATGAGGGTATCTCTATCAGAAAGAAGTGAAGAAACTGTTTGAATTGCTTCCAAGTGATTATTATATGTAATTAAGTCGGAAAGAGGTGGAATGTAAGAGCAAGTAACATAAGTGCAAAAAGATTTAAGTGAAATTTTGACACTAATAAACTCAATTTCGTGAGCGGAAGTTAACTGAATAATTTCAGATGGAAAAGCTGAATCGACAGCAATAAGCACATCACCACCATTGCGGATAATCCGATCTTTTCTATTAATTGAAAATTTAGTGGAAAAAACCGAAGCGTCAGCAATATCTGGTTTGAGCTACGTCTCTGTAAAAGCAAGAACTTGAAAATCAAAGGATAGACTATCTACAAAGAGTCTAGACAGTTTAGATTTAAGTCCTCTAACATTCTGGTAGGCCAGAATAAGGGACATAGTTAGTTTTTTGGCCCGTCAGTAGATGCTGACGTACCAGAAGAAGGTAGAAGTTTACTATTAGAAGACGGGGTGATAGCAGAGGGCAGTCGAATCGGAGGCCGATTTCTCTTTTTCGTCGTATACTCCTTTATAATAAGGTGTTCCGGCCAAAAATCTTTTCTACAAATTTGGTCAAAAAGATTAGGCGGAACACTTACTTTAAATGACGAGATGTCACGGGTATATGAAAACCTAAATTTTTCCACCGCTATGTTTGAGGCCTGAGTTTTTGCCCGTATATGGGCTAAGACATCGTCAGATGTAGTGTTAGGGTCAAGCCTCGAAATAAATATCTGTTTTTTGGGTGGTATACCGACAAGTGAACTCGACACACCAGCAAGCACAGCAGCCACAGCACTGGGCGCTGAAGCTACCGCGGCTGACAATGCTTTACGAGCCCCTCTTGTCAATATCTGATTGGGAATATCCTTGGGGCAGGATATTCGCCCGGACAAATCAGAGACTACACCTGATATCGCGGTAACTTGCGTGATTCCATTACCGGGGGTAATTCCAATGGAATCCACACAATTGGATAAAATCGGACTTTTAAACGATATCAAGTGCCGTGAATTCGGTGTGTTTGAGTCATTAGTCGTGTTCGGAACAGCGAGAGTAAGAGACACTGGCGGACCGGGGGACAAATTCCTAGGGATGGTCTTCTTTCGCTTCGGGGATTCGTTTAATAGTTTAAAACTATTAAACTCCAGTGATGAAAACTCATCCCGAAGCTTCATAAGACCAGCCGACAGGTTTTTAAATCCCTCACGAGTGCGCCTCATGAATACACGCATCTCTCTCTCGTCATCCCGACACGCTTCACAACTCCATTTGAGGCCCCCACCATTTCCGAGGCTGTCTTTTACCTTGACTGTGTAACCAGCACATTTAAAATACATAACGTTGTCACACAGCCAACAAAGCAAAAAATCTTCCTGGGCTTTGAGAGGGTGAGGGCACTTCTTATTTGAGCAGACCGACATTGTTAGATTATACTCAATTTTATTAATAGTAAATATTAATAACAGAAAAATAAACTAACAGAAGTAAAAAAAGATTTATGTAAAAAATAGGGCGTATACGAGCCAAAAGTCCCACACAAGGGTTAAGGTGCAGTAGCTGCTTTCAAGACGAAAGAGAAAAAAGTTAAGAGCAGTGAACGCACAACACAAAACAGATCACAAACGCGAGATTAACTAACGCGAGAATAACGGGCGCTAACACAAGCAAATATAGAAAAGAGAGCAAGAACACGCAAACAACACTGTGTACAGAAGAGATCGCGAGTGCATGCAGGTAAAGCACAAACGAAAAAATCAAAGTTTATGAGACACAACAACAAAGCAAAGAGTTTTGTTGTTGGTTTAATACAAAAAGTAACAATAGCTTTGATTTAATGTTTAGCAACAAATCGAAACGAAAGAACAATTAATTGTGATAGATATTTAATTAAAAAGCTTTTAAGCAATTTTGACAAAATAAAAATTCGCGATATAAGCAGGAAAGAATTAATAGTGAGAGCGCCCAGAAAAACACGACCGGTAAGGTTGAGAGTTCAATCTTTTTTAAATTGCATAAAAAAAGCAGCTCTCACCCCCTTAATCGAAAGAAACTTCGTTTCATCTGGGTGTCCCATGACACCTCTCTTCTTTTTTAATTAAACTAAATTATTTAATTAAATTTTATTTGATCCGTCGCGTATTCGTTTTTTTTTCTTTAACACTTTCTTTTTTTAAATTCTCACTATCACTATAAATTGTCTTTCCGCTTGCGTGTTCCTTTTCTTCACTTTCACAACTACTTTTGTATTTCCGACTTCACATCCGTTTATTTCCGCTGCCAAAACTTAAGTGACCGAGGCCGCCACGCTTGCGTCGTGGTAAAGCCTCCCTGCTCATATTTGAGCTTTTCTATTCGCTCATTATCGGTTCTTATCGATATCATTTATCCTAAAGTGACCTAATTACTACTCAAAATTGGGTCAACCCGCTAATGATATGTAAATAGCTATTTACATGTCGATGACCGCCCGCTTACGAAATTAAGAAATTGTTTTTCTGTGGCCCGCAGACTACACATTGCGGCCCCCGCAAATATGCTTACCGCTTCCCATGTAGGTCGGCTGTTCACCATTTCTGGAATGGAACACATAGTGCGGCGATGAGCTGCAAATCGGACGCAGTGAAAGATGATGTGTTCTGCGTCTTCTATCACGTCGATCCCACAAACTGTGCAGTAGGCATCTTTGTCGTGTCCGAAGCGGTGCAAATACTGCCTGAAACAACCATGCCCGCTTAGGATCTGGGTCAAGTAAAAGCCTGTATCGCGCAATCTGTCACTTATTAATTTTTCGAAGATCTTGCCCATGGAGTTGATTAAACATATCGGCCTGTATGATGAGGCGTCACTAGTTGATTTTCCTGGCTATGGAATTAGCACCAGTTTTTGGGTTTTCCACTGTGTTGGAAATAGTCCTTCCTGCAGACAATGAGAGAGAGTTGGATGCCGTCCGGACCAGGAGCCTTACCTGGTTTAAGCCATCTGACAAGGTTAGCGATTTCATCTGCTGAGACAGGTTCTACTTCATAAGAGCCAGTCATTGTTGGGCGATTTGCAGATATTGTGTCAGGGCGCTGAGGAAATAAGTCGTCGATTATTCTTACCGCATCATCGTATTCCAGTGGTGCAATTCTTTTATTTGCATTTATTCTTTTCACAGCAATCTTGTACGCCCTCCCCCAAGGGAATTGGTCAACGACGCTGAGAATGCCGCTACGTTTAGCGAGTCAACAGCGAAATTCTTGCATTGGCAGGATTGTGCTGCCAATCCCTCCGACCGAGAATAATATAGCCTCGTGATCGCTGGCAGTATAAAAGTTTCCAAGTGCCCATTTGGACAATCTCTGTAGCAAGAACTAACATATGTTAAATCTATAATTGATGAGCCCATACCTGGTCGGCTGAAGGTATTTTAAGACCCTCTGTTGAGCAACGCAACATCAAGTGGGGCAAGTGCCTCTAGAAAAATACGGAGTCTGGCGTTGGTATTGAGGCTGCCCCACTCCAAGGCCCACGCATTAAAATCGCCTGCAATAATTACAGGGTGGCGTAAAAGTGTATCCATGACAAGTTCATCTAAAGCGTCACCGAACTGAACAAGGCTGATACTTGGTGGCAGGTAGCAGCTGTGGATCCATTATCCGCCGATGTGAGCCCTAACAAAGTGTTCTCCCGCTTTGACAGAGCCCAGAGTTGGAGATGACATCCCGCAGGCCCAAATTGCTGCTTTATTTGATAGACTCCTGAACCAGGAGTTCTCCGTTTTATGTCTATAGGGCTCGCTAATAATAGCTACTTCTATTGCGTGTTCTCTCAACGATTGTGACAGCAGATCCTGCGCCGCTTCGCAGTGATTGAGATTAATTTGTAATAGCTTAATCATGATTGTTTGTGGTGTAATTGGCTCTATTACCACTACGCCTTGGCTGCACATATGAAGCATTTCGGCTTGTTTGAGCAGTCTTTTATTTTGTGATCCTGGCCACCGCATTTCAGGCACCAGCCAGTCCTGTCGACTGGGTCGGATCATTTGGCTGCTGCATGCCCCGTTCTTAGACATCTATAGCACCTAATTGGTGCTGAGTTGGGCCTTATACGGCACACAGACCAAGCTATTTTTAGTTTACCAACATTGAGAATTTCCTCTGCAGTTGCGGCTGGGATACATAGTGTCGCTCTCTGAGTTCCAGCATAAGCAGGCCGAATACTTTTAATTGCGTCTGGGCATACTGTAATTCCCATCTGCTCCTTAAGAGCGCTAATGATGTCCTCCGTGGACGTCATATCGTCAAGATCGATTATATCGAGCCGAACTTGCTCCATTAGGGCTCGAGCTACAATTTGGCCTCCAAGTGCTCTCCCTATCTCATCTTTTATCCGTATCCCCTCATCTGTGCGCCTTACCTTTCGGAAATTCTCACCCATAGCCTTAATCTTTTCAGCCTGGCTTCTGGTAACCATTTTGAGCATGTCGCTGTATGAAATGTTATTTTTCCCCTGTAACAGTATGGCATCAGTACGCTGCCTTTGGTGTGGTCGGCTCTTGGGCTTCGCTTTGACTTCCTGCCACTCACAATTGCCGTTTGCAGTACTTTTGTTTCTTCTTGTTTCTTATTCACGCTTTTTTAATTGGCAGAGTCCACAGAAGCCTTTTTTGGGTTCGATCGTGCCTTATTCGCCGCATTGCTGACACCGGGCTGGGGGGAACATTGAGTCTCCCTACTGCAGAGACTTGCCCGTGGCTTCAGGGACTTAAAAGCCGTAAGAGCGGACTTGTTCAGAACATAGATTCGCTGAGCTTGGTCCTTCATATCTTTGTTAAGGTATCTTGCAGTCCTCAGGTTTTTTGCCAACTCGCCTGACTTTTCCACAAGGGATCTTAACAAGATTTCCAAGTCGGTGTTCTCTACGTTTGGCACCGTATCGCTTTTTTGTTCGCCTTGGTCACTTGTATCTTTTTGTTGGGGCTCTCTATCAGGATTCGCATCGTCGGGCCCTCTGACCCACACAGTAGGCGTTGACCATTGCTGTGGCGGCGAGCACTGTAGCGGTAGGCGACGAGCAAAAGCCACTTGGCTATCATCCTCAAAATTAAGATGTTTGCCCGCCATAGCCGTGGCAGTGGCAGACTTCGTTATTAATCCGGACTTTGAAATTTTTTTATTTGCTGGCCGGAAGTTAGAGTGTACGACCTAAAAGTATGCACCACTTAATGATGCGGTAACGCTCGCTGATGTAAGCTGGATGCTTTGAGCTTGAAGTGCACGATAAATAAATTCAGATGTTATCGAAGTCTCTTACCACCACTAGTGATCAGCTGTTTTCAGTTGGATAACAAAATTGGCGGCAGAGCGGGAGAAAACTTTAACTTTCTCACCCACACCAAGTAAGGAGGCGAGTGAGAGGCGGGAAAAAGAATGTGCAGGCTCCGCACCTCCCCCTGCACCGGCCTGGGACCCCGAAGGAAGAAAATGCTCCTGCAACAAGGGATGCTGGACCCACGCAGACCCAATGTTGTGACGGGTACGTAGAGCCTCCGCTCAGAGACTCCTCTTGTCTTGACTTTTTTGGATTTCAGAAACCCTTGGCTCCAGTGAAAGTACGGGACGATTTGGGAAACGCGACCGCACTTGGTGAGATACTTTCTCTCTCTAGATGTCCACATATCGCAAGTGATAGCAGTGTTCGAAACCTACTCCAAAATTGTTAACAATTTTTCCGTCGTTTTTTTAAACAAATTGGTCATCAGGACGTTTTCCAAATGACTCCGGCTGGGAAGCTTGAAACGTGGATCTAAGGCTGTAATTAATTTAATAAATCCTTTGTCCTTCACTATGCTAAAGGGCTGAATATCCTCAGCAACCATCTCTGCTACGAGTTCATCTAAGTCCTTTTTACGCTTGGAGCTCGTATCATACAACACAGCCCTTTTAAAGTATGACTCCACTGACCGCATGCTTGACCTGCAGCTGCTGCTGAAAGACGCAATGTTCTCGTCTTGTACAACATCTTCTGCCACTTATGTATCAGGAGCATTTCTGTCCAAATTCGGGTGAAACCGTTTAAGGTGATCATGCAGGTTCCATGTGTTGCCACTGGTTTTATACTCCTTGGGGCAACTAAGGCATTTGGCAAATTTCTTATCATCAGATATTTTAAAATATTTCCACACATCCGAAATTTTACTTTTCCTTTTTTTTGCAGGCTTCTCCAACACAAAATTTTTTTCGCTGTCGCTGCTGTTGCAATCGCAACTTGCTACAGAACTGCGTCCCAAAATTAGACAAAAGTGTTCTAAACATTCTTACAAATTATTTGAAAAATGTATTACCTCGTTTAAGAAAGCGATCCATTTATATATTTTTACGAATTGTTATTTTAACTTTACTTCCTTACAGTATCATTTTTGACCCTTTTTTTTTGTTTTTTTTAAATATTTTTTTTGTTAATGGCTTTACTTAAATAAATTTTTTTTTAGTTCGAGATATTGTGTTTTTCAATCTCGAGGTAAGCCTTTTTTTAATATCAGTA
>JAECWY010000581.1:0-26727 GCA_018151275.1 Drosophila prosaltans | reverse complement strand
TACTTAGTAGCTATTCCAGTTGCATCCAAGAGTGCAAATAATGTAGCTAAAGCCATATTCGAAAATTTTATACTACAGTACAGTCCAATGGAAACACTCATTACGGAAATGGGAACTGAGAATAAAAATCAGATTATAACAGATATATGCAGGTACATGAAGATTAAAAATCTAACATCCACAACATACCACCACCAGACTTTAGGGACAATAGAACGAAGTCATAGAACATTTAATGAATATATTCGTTCATACATATCTGCAGATAAGTCCGATTGGGATGTTTGGATACAATATTTCACTTATTGGTACAACACAACACCCTCGGCAGTGGAGAATATTGTCCATACGAACTTGTATTTGGAAGACTACCAAATCAGTTCATAGATTTTAACAAAATAGATAGAATAGATCCTATTCACAATTTAGAAGACTACTCTAAGGAAATAAAATTTAGAATAGAAATAGCATATAAAAAGAGCTAGGATAATGTTAGAAAACCATAAGTTGAAGAATAAGGAATATTACGATAAAAATACTTTAGATTTTGATTTAAAAATAAGAGATAAAGTTTTGTTAAGAAAACAAATAGGTCATAAGCTAGATGCTAAATATACAGGACCTTATAAGGTAGTAAGTAAAGAAGAAAATGACAATATAATGAAGCAAGCAAGTCGTCCCTGCCGACATTGAGTATACCCTGTACCAACTAGTTATACTAAATCAAGATCGGCATCAACTTAATTCAAAATTTCTTTTAACATGCAGCAACAGCTTCCGCATGCTATCTCGCTCACTCTTTCCAGCTAGTGTCGCCTTGGCAATTCAGTTCAAAATGCATATTCGTATATCTTCGATATTTATTGTAGGATTTCGACTAAATTTGGTCAGATAATGCATTTTGGCCACATTGTTTGGTGTGCCAAATAAGAATGTGATTGCTTTAAAACTTCTCTAGTAAATCGTTTTTTCTAAATTGCGGGGGCGGAAGTGGGCGTGGCAAAAATTTTAAACTCTCTTGATCTGCGTAGTCACTAGACAAATGATCGAACAACCTCAAAATCGCAATCAATTCTAAACAAAAGTTCGAACACTCTCAAAACAAAATTTCCTTTTAACATGCAGCAGCAGCGAAAGCATGCTATCTCGCTCTTTCATATCCGCCAATGTCGCCTTGGCAATTCAGTACAAAATGCAAATGGCTTTATCTCCGATGTTTATTGTCCGATTTGAATAAGATTTAGTCAGTTATTGCATTTTGGCTATATAATTATGTCTACCAAATAACAATTGAATATCTTTATTACAGCTCTTGTAAATTGATTTTAAAAATTTCTTTTTTTCATTTGCGGGGGCGGAAGTGGGCGTGGCTAAAATTTAAAACAAACTTGACCTGTGTAGACACTAGACGGATGTTCACACCAAATTTGGTAGCTCTAGCTATTATAGTCTCCGAGATCTAGGTGTTCATACGGACAGACGGACGGACAGACGGACAGACGGACATGTCTCAATCGACTCGGCTGTTGATGCTGATCAAGAATATATATACTTTATGGGGTCGGAAATGCTTCCTTCTGCCTGTTACATACATTTTAGCGACTTTAATATACCCTTTTACCCTATGGGTACAGGGTATAAAAATTACGGATAATAAAAATAAAAAACAAAAAGTTCATAAAAACAGGTTAAAACCATTTATAAAGTAGAAATCGGAATGATCAACCGAAATAAAATAATAATGCCTGATAATGCCGAAAAATTTTCAACAAAAGAGTCCATTACTGCCATGATTAAGAATTGTGAGCAAGAAAAGCTAAAAATCGTGCTAGAAGCTGGTAACTTCGTCACTTTTAATGATGCAATGGGTAAATATATCCATTGCAGCACTGAAAGAACTGGAAGTGCTAGCACAGTACTATTTCAGCGTGGACGAAATAATAGAGAAATAATAATAGGACGAAATAATAAACAATAGGCAGCTACTACAATCAAGGAGGTAGAGGTAATAGCCGAGGTAGATACAACTCCAATAGTAATAACAATTACTATAATAACAACAATAATTACAATAACAAAAGACGAGGTTACAGCCGAGGTAGTAATAATTCAAACCGATTGGCATGTTTGGATACAATGCTTCACTTATTGTTACAACACAACACCCTCGGCAGTGCATGAATATTGTCCATTCGAACTTGTATTTGGAAGACAACCAAATCAGTTCATAGATTTTAACAAAATAGATAGAATAGATCCTATTTACAATTTAGAAGACTACTCTAAGGAAATAAAATTTAGAATAAAAATAGCATATAAAAGAGCTAGGATAATGTTAGAAAACCATAAGTTGAAGAATAAGGAATATTACGATAAAAATACTTTAGATTTTGATTTAAAAAATATCAAAGAAGCTAACTTCGGCTCTGCCGTGCAGCAAAATAATTGGTATAGATGTTTAACAAAAACAAAAAAAAAAAAAAAAACAAAAAAGAAAAAAAAACACATATAAAAATTTTCACTTCTTCACCGAGCATTGAACCATCAAACACCGAAGCCCATCGTGCCAACCATCTCCACATACTACGCCACCGTCCTAATTCGATATATATGCAAGCCCATTGCATCTCGCTCTGTCAATTTTGTTCTGTGCAACAACACAACGCAAATGTTTCTGTCTCTCTCACACACCGCGTGGTGACGAATTTTTGCATATGTGTGTGTGTGCGTGATTGCTTGGAATTTGTTTTTGTTTCTTTGCTGCCAAAGAAAATTGCTTATTTTACTCGAGGTACCTCCACGTTTTAGTTAATAACTCCGGTGATAATTATCCGATCCGACTAATTTTTAAACTTGATCTGGATGATCGATTAAGAAACTTAACTTTTCATGTTTCACAACCATGTAGCTTAAAATTTAAGCTCGAAAACGCATGGCTAAACAGACAGACAGACGGACAGACGGACGGACGGACGGACGGACAGACGGACATGTCTCAATCGAATCGGCTGTTGATGCTGATCAAGAATATATATACTTTATGGGGTCCCAATGGCGCCCACTGCTCCCATAAGCGGAGCTCAAATTAGGTCGAATAATAACCCAGGGGAGGCACCAGGAAATGATGAAAGCCTATTGACGACGGAAATTGTCGAATTAGATGAATTTGGCAGACTAATTCACGAAATGGCAAACATGTTCAACAAGAAAGAAGATGGAAAACCACCGGTGCGTCATATAAATATGAACACCAAACATCTCTTCCATAATAAACTCTGTCGAAACTCCAAAACGGCACAGAGAAAAGACGGATACACAGCGGAAAACTCCACCAAAGCGGCAACGTAATGGGGAGAAAACCAATCAGTCTTACGCAGCACAACTGGTTCAACAGACTCCACTCTCCCAGAGTAGCTCTGAAACAAGGAAAAATACAAGCGGGGATGCATCTAAGTGGCAACAGGTACTAAACAAGCGACAAAAGAAGCCGTGAGAACGAAAAGGAAGATCCATCTTGATCAAAGGCCAGGAAGGCTATTCATATGCCCAGGTCCTCGGCATGGTCACAAGAAGAGAGGACGGCAAATTGAACGGGGTGAAGGATTAGGTCAAGCGTGCGAGGAAAACTGCCAGAGGCGAGCTACTGCTTGAATTGAGCGACATCAGCGGAGCTAGCAGTCAAAAGCTCAAGGATGAGATAAGAAATGTTCTAGGCCAAGTAGCCAACGTTAGAGCCGTTGGCGACGAAACCTGGCTCGAGGTGCGAGATCTAGACTGTCTGGTCACCGCGTCAGATGTAAGTGCTGCAATTGAGGCAGAATTGGGCAGGAAGTCCACCGATTTTGAGTATGCCATGGGAAATTGCACTGATACTGCTGGCAAAGAAAAACCTAAGAGTCGGCTGGTCTAGCTGTCGAATAAGAGAAAGGCAAGGGCAGAAGATATGCTACAAATGCCTAAATTTTGGCCATAAAGTAGCAGAATGCACGAGCAAAATAGACTGAACCAACTGGTGTTTAAAATGTGGGCAAACATCCGACAAAGCGGCAGAATGCAGTAATGAATTAAAATGTTTTAATAGTTCAGCCGAAAATCGTGAAGAAATGAAGCACTACCCTGGTAGCAGATTCTCCAACTTAATCTTAATCAATGAGCAATGGCTCAAGACTTACTGGAGCAAATGGTGCGAGGAGCTTAATATCGACGTGGCAATCCTGAGCGAGCCTTACAGAAGTCGCGCGGGAAGTTCATGGGTCTGCGATGTAACGGGTAAGGCGGTCATATGGAACTGTGGAATGAACTTACCAGCGCCAATAGAAATGCAACACTTCTCTATCGGCTTTGTGCTTGCCAAAGTTAAAGACATTAAGCTCTACAGCTGCTATATGGCACCAAGCCTACATATAAACGAATTTGAAATGGCACTTGATCGGCTTGTCACAGATGCTAGAGGGAAACAAAAAGTAATAGTAGCTGACGACTTCAACTCCTGGTCAGAGGAATGGGGAAGCAGCCAAACGAACACCAGAGGCCGCACCTTACTGGAGGCTTTTGCAACGCTAGATCTCACGGTGCTGAACACAGGTTCGGAGCACACCGTCCAAAGAGCCGGGTTCGGTTCCGTTAAAGACATCACATTCATAAGCAGAGACTTATTTCATTCGGCCAGATGGGAGCTTAGCAAAAGCTATACAGCGAGCGACCACAACGCTATTATTTGCACAATAGGCAATGCACCAACACGAAGACTTGCTCCGTCGCAAAGATGCAAACAATATAAAATAGACACTCTCAATCCTGTAATTTTTAGGTCGGCTCTAACTATTCCTTCACTAGTTAGATTGTTAAACGAAGGAGAGTCAGCAGCTTGTGACGCCAGTATGCAGACCCGCAGGAGTCATAGTCGGCACCATCAAGAAGTATACTGGTGGAATAACTCCATATCGGAAGCAAGAAAAGAATGTCTTAATGCTAGAAGATGCTATCAAAGAGCGCGCGGAAGAGGAGATTTCCCAGCACTACAGATGCAGTACGCATGCAAACGAAAAGTTTTAAAAATGCAATAAAGGAAAGTAAACGAAAATCCTTCCTAGAACTCTGTGACGCAGCAGAAAATGACATCTGGGGGAAAGCGTTTAAAATGGTGACCAAAAAATTCAGAGCCAACAAACAGGCTGTCCCAGAAGAAGCCAAACTTAAACATATCTTGGAAACTTTGTTCCCTAATACCTCATCAGTAGGCCCAAGGAGACCAACACATCAGTCATCGGCAGCGAATGAGTCTGTCACCACAGAGGAACTATTATCAACCGCAGCAAACCACAAAGCGCCTGGCCCAGACGGGGTACCAAATAAAGCTTTAAAACTCGCTGTTTCTATCTGCCCACATAAATTTGCAGAAGTATTTAACCAATGCATAGCCGAATGCTCTTTTCCCAACTGCAGGAAAATCCAAGACTTGTTACTTATCCCCAAACCAAACAAAGCCGCACGACTAGAATGGGCAATCAAGCAGGCAGGCGACCTAGCTCCCCTACAATTTGGATTCCGCAACAACAAATTAACTGTTGAAGCCTTACAAATCGTCGTTGATATCGCAACCAAAGCCATAGAGGGACAACGTTGGAAAGGAGGAAACAAACAGTATTGTCTAATTACCACACTAGACATTAAAAATGCCTTTAACACGGCCAACAGGAGTCGGATATTCGAGGCACTCAAATGGTTCAAAGTTCCCGAAAATCTCATTTCTATGATATATAGTAGGACTATTTTCGAAATCGCGAAACACCAAGAATGGTAACCGAATACATAGAGTGCAAGGAGGTGTTCCACAGGGCTCAGTACTGGGCCCTCTCCTGTGGAACGCAATGTATGACGGCATCTTACGACTGCAGCTACCGCCCGATACAAGCATAATTGGCTTCGCTGACGACGTAGCGCTGGTGGGCGTGGCGAAACATCTTCACGATGCAGAGGCCAAAACGGTTACAGCGGTGGGCTCAATCAAGCAATGGCTAATCAGTGCAGGTCTGGAGCTAGCAGATCAAAAAACAGAGACCGTACTAATTAGCAGTCGGAAAGCTGTTGAAACAGCAAAAATAACGCTAGACTCATGCACAATTAAATCATCGAGATGAATTAGATACCTGGGAGTTCTGTTAGATACTCGCCTCTGTTTTAAAGAGCACTTGGCAATAATCAGCAGTAAAGCGGCTGAATTGGGAAGAAGTCTAAATCGAATCCTGCTAAACTCAAGAGGACCCATGCAAAGCCAAAGATTGCTTCTGATGAATGTCCTAAAGTCCACAATGCTCTATGGTGCACCGGTGTGGGTAAAAGCGATGGATTACCAAACATATAGGCGAGGCATTGAAACAACTTATCGGCTCGGCGCCTTGCGAGTGTGCCGCGTATTTAGAACCATATCCGATGATGCTGCATTGGTGCTTGCGGGTATGACACCCATCGATCTAATTGCTCGAGAGGCAGCTTACATTTTTGCTAGAAGGCAGAATAATGCTTGGACACCACTAGCAAAGAAAAAAAGCGAAAGAAGGAGCCAAAAGAAGTAGTCTAGAGGCGTGGCAAACGCGCTGGGATACATCTCAAAAGGGCAGATGGACTTACCGGCTAATTCCTGATATAGGGGATTGGCTAAACAGGCGACATGGAGAACTCACCTTCGAACTGACGCAAGTATTGAGCGGTCATGGATGCTTCAGAGCATACCTGCATCGTTTTGGTCAGAAACCAGTTCCGAGTGCACATTGTGCTTAAACGGAGTGATTGAGGATGCTGTACACATACTCTTTAATTGCCGAGATTTATCAAAAAACGTCAAAGTCTGGAAGCAAAATTCGGCGACAAAATAACAGTCGGCAATCTGATAAAGATAATGATGAATAAAAAGGAGAAGACGCAATAACCCCCGTTAGTCCCGCAGTTCTCCAATGGCACAACATCTCTTCATCTTCATCTCTTCATTCCCTTTCCATACTCTTCTCCCCTGTACTTTTCCAAGCATCTTTTAAACATTGTATATATGTATTATCTATTTATTTATAATAATTTAATAAACGAATTAAAAATACACATGCATGCACACACACACATAGGCACATTTGTGTATATACATACATACCCATTCACATACACACATATATATACATATACACATACACATACATATATACATACATATACATACATATTTGTGTATACGTTGTAATCGGTTGCGTCTTTTAAACGACTCCTAATAAAATTGAGTTTAGATCAGTAATCCTAGTGCTGTTCTCTGCGGATAGGCGATAGAGCATTAGTTTGTCTTCCCCGCAGGAGTGTCTACTCACGGTTTGGCCCCGACGGTCCTGGGTGCCGTGTTTTTGCTCTTGTCCTGGCTCTGTTGCCCTCGGAGCGCTGCGGTTCGGTGACTTCGGAGAGGGGTGCGGTGAGTCCGGTGAGTTCCCGCCCTTTGGCCGAATTTTGTCTGTCTTGGTGCCGGCCAACAACAAGGCGTACTCCTGGAGTTCTATCTTTACTCACTCTCACGTGTGGTCTTGCCACCAGTCAACCAGCTGGCACGCTGTGTGGCCAGATCAGCTGTCTGTGACTGGAAACAAATCAGCTGCGAGGAAAGTAACTTGGAAGGTGCAGATCAAAACTTTGGAAAGCTCGCAAAGCAGAGCTTTCGTCGTGCTACATTCACACACTCATCTGCGAGAATCGAGATAGACATCTTTTGGGCTCAACTTTACAAGACCGGCCGGTGGTATTGCCAGCTAAGCGGCTGGTGTAATCAACGACGCTTGCTTCAAATCGCGGCTGGACTTCGATATTCACATTGGGGTTATTCATATTTTATTTACTTTTTTCATACGTTGGCAGCAGAATTAATTAATTTTTTCCGCGTTTGGGTAATAAAAATAGTAAATAGTAAAATAGTAGTTGACCCAAATGGGTGAGCTACTGCAGGATATAATTGATGCTACAACGCTGGGAGGCGATTCAAAGGTGCGCCATATTAACAATAAGATGCGTGCACAATTCATACAACTGAAGTTGCTGTTTGAATCCGTAAGTGCTTACTACGGTGACGAACAACCAGAGTTAGATGCTGATACAACTATTAGAGAGCACAACAAATCTGAAAGTCGTTACCAGCAAACCGAGGGAACAAGCGTAATAGATGCCTCCACGCAGACGACCAAATTGGCCAAAAATAAGTCTGATGACTCAAGAAAGCATCAGGCCAACAACATACAACAACTTTCAGGCAGCCTGCCAGCACCGGCCGACAACATGTGGCAGAAGGTAGGAGCCAAAAAAAATGTAAAAAAAAAAACGCAGAGCGAGGTCATAAGCAGCCGCCGCCTCCTCGACATCGAGCAGATGCTATCCTGGTACGCAGCGATAACATTTCTTACAGCGACATGCTAAGAAAGGTGACGCGTAGCACGAGAACCTGAAGTCGTTAGGTGATAATGTGCGTATGGTTAAGCGGACCGCTAAGGGTGATTTACTATTAGAATTGAAGCCCTCGTCAAGCAGTAACCTGGAGAAACTGAAATTGGATATTGGAGCAGCGTTAGGCAACGAGGTTGAAACGAGAGCACTCACCCAGCACACAAGGCTAGAGATTCGAGACCTGGACGAGATAACTACGCCAGAAGACACCCAAAAAGCGACGCTTAATGTAGCTGCAGCAGTCGCAAAAACAATTCTTGCTGTTGGCAAATTTAGAATGGGGTGGACCGTGTGCCGAATCAGTGCTAATGATGCCCCAATCAGATGCTTTAGATGCCTGAGACTCGGGCACATTGCAGCGAAATGCACAGACGCCACCGACAGAAGCAGTTGGTGGCTGAAATGCGGAATCCAAGCGTACAAAGCAAGGGAGTGTAGAAACAATCCTTTCTGCTTCCTTTGTGAAGCCAGTGGTCTTGATGACACGTCGCATATAGCTGGCAGTATGCGTTGCCAGGCGCCCACGGTGGGAATCAGAACTCAGAGGGTATCACAGCACAAACCTAATGTTTAAGATTATCCAAATTAACTTAAATCATTGTGAGGCAGCACACGATTTGTTGACGCAATCTGCCCTTATCAGTGTGCCCTTTCGACCAAGGACAACCAGCCCATGAGTAAGCAGCGCCTCGAGTAAAGCGGCGATTTGGTCCAGCAGCACCCCGGCACTGCAACTCAATGCCCCAAGAGCAGGAGAGGATTTTGTAAGAGCGAATATCAGCGGCAAATGGCTCTACAGCTGTTATCTACCACCCAGCCTGTCATATGAAAGTTACTGCAACTCGCTAGACGAGCTGATCGCAGACGCCAGGACTCATACCCCTTGCGTGATAGCAGGCGATTTTAACGCGTGGGCAACTGAATGGACTTATAGCAATGAAAAAGGGCGTGCACTACTGGAAGCCATGGCGTCAAGTCGCCCTACTTAACGTCGGCACCAGAAATACATTCAATAGAGCGGGTAGAGGTTCCATTATCGACCTTACCTTCGTCAGTACGACCCTGTTTAGGAGCGCCTTTTGGCGTTTAGGTGACACTTACACGGCCAGCGACCACGAGGCAATTTTCGTGACATTAGGTGGGCATGTGGAACAGCCAGTTGTTAACAACACCAGTAGCGCTGGCCGATGGTTATGAGAGTAGGTTGCCTACTTTTAGGATGAAAGGTTATGGATGTTGCCGGCAAACAAAGGGTTAGCAACAGAAGCGAGCTGATCCGAGACTAAAAAGAAATGTTGCCAACAGATCTCTCGGTTACCGAAAATGGAGGTTTTTCGCATAGCATTCCCAGGAAGGTCACCTGCTAAGTTAGAAGCAATCGGTCCCTGAGTAGAAGTCGGAAGCTTGTAAAGGCCAGTTGAATTAGTGGCTAGTGGAAAAATTTCCGCGAAAAAAAAAAAAAATTTAAAATCAGTTGTGCTAAAAATCGGCCAATATTAAAAGAGAAAAAGAAAAAAGAGGAATAAAATCAAATATTTGAAACCTCAACTTTCCAGCGACACTGTATTATTATATTTTATTGGAAAAGTAAAGTTGGAAAGAATAAGATAAATCAAATCTAATCAATTATTCACCGGCAACGAGCGCTTATCCAGGGTAAGTGCTGAAAGGCGATATGATTTTTTTTTGGTATGAAAATGGCAAAGCTAGCCAACTTAGAGCCGGTAGTTTAAACTTTGGCATTGATTTTCTTTTTTTCCTGTTTTTTTGTACGCTTATCCAGGGGAGGCAGCCGCTGAGCTGAGTTTTATCCTACAGAGTTACGACGACCAGCGGCCCCAGAAGAGGGGAATATCAAAGTCGAAGCAAGCGAGAGGGGAAGAATTGAGTTGAAGCGCTACAGACTGCGACGATCGGCCTGGGCCCTCTCAGTGTAGCTTGCGTAGGCGGTCGAGAGTGAGCGGTCTCCGACGGAAGAAAGAGGGAGAGGAAACACCGAAAAAGTGGAAAAAAAATTTTAACCGGCATTCAATTTACCTAAAATTCTAGTTCGCAATATAAGTTTCGAAATCGGGTAAAGTCTATGATGGTGGCAGATTTTTTTTATCAAAGTAAATTTCAGTTGGCATTTCAAAAAAAAAAAAAATCAAGAAAAAAAAATGCCCCATTAATCTAGAAAAAAAAAAAAAAAACTTTTCCCTCTCTCCGTTCTTTTGGCGCTATTTTTTTTTTTTTGTCTCCTTCCTTTATTATGTCTCTCCAGCATTTTTTTTCAGTGAAAGTTAAACAAAAAATAAATTAACACCGATCCAGAATGGAAGCGCTTTCATCGTTGGATTTGGAGAAAAAGGGGTGAGTCAATTTTTTTATAATTTTTATCTGCCGTTAAATATGACCCTCCTTGTTGCCCATGAAAAGATATTAAAGAAGAAATAAAACCCAAAAAAAAAAAAAGGAAAAAAAAAAAGAGCGGGTTAAATGCGAGAGAGATCCCATATAAATGAGAGAGAATCAAGAAAAGATAAAGAAAGTCAAAGAAAGGAAACAGGAAAAAAAAAAGGAAATTTTATGGAAGAGAGTAATAGAGAGCTTGATTGGAAGTACAGAGAAAGGCCGCCATCATCGAAAATACCCTAGTAAAAAAAAAAAAAAAATGAGTAAATTGTGGTAAAAAGAGAATTTTGTACAAATTGCCATAGCTTCAAAGCTCAAAATTTCATAACACATGTATATGGAGATCGATAATAAGTCACTCCATGTAAATTATATCTCTCTAGATTATATGAAATTAATTCGGTAGTAATAAGTGATTCGGAGTTATAACAATTATTGATAATAATCAACTAGATCTAGTTAGAATGTCCACTAGAGATAATTTAGTTAATAATTAATATTTTTGATTTATAATGTCTATCTAAACGGTTTTATTGATGGGACTCCCGTGGGCCATGTAGCTAGTAGTTGACGCTTTGCAAAGGGGCCATCTCACTTGTTTTAATTTTCTGACGAATTGGTCCGAGATGGCCTAGGCAGGGAGGGCAAATCGATCCTCAACTACATCAGAGGATCGGGTCTAGTCGACAAGACGATGTCAAGGCGGGCTAATGTTAAAATTCATTTGGTTATGCATTTTTTTTTCTCCTCCGGTTTAGCATTTTGTCTAGCACGCTTTTATAAAATTTATTTTTGAATAAGAGAGATAAAGGAGGCCCTTCTGGTCGAGGGCAAAACCACCAGACCAACTAGCCGACGAGCAAGAGCCGGAAAAAATTAAGCGTGCGCCCTCGATTGGTTTTATACATCTTGGCCAGAAACTGAAACATTACACACCATGTATGAGATGAAGAAGGGATATATTGCAGACACTCTTAACCCGCAAGTTTTCGCAGAGAAAAACTAGAAAGATTGCAAAGAAATTTCCCAGACAGAGTAAAAACAACAATGATTAAATTATGTTCAGAATATATAGATATCTTTGCACTAGAAAAGGAAAAAATAACAACAAATAATTTCTACAGACAAAAATTAAGACTTAAAACAGACGAGCCAACCTACATCAAGAACTATAGAATCCCAGAGACACATAAAATAGAAGTAAAGAAACAAGTTGACAAACTATTGAACGATGATATAATTGAACCCTCAGCTTCGGAATACAACAGTCCAATAATGTCAGTACCCAAAAAAAATCAATACCAGGCAATGAGAATAAAAGATGGAGATTAGTGGTAGATTACAGAAATCTAAATAAATGAAGTAAGCAAGTCGTCCCTGCCGACATTGAGTATACCCTGTACCAACTAGTTATATTAAATCAAGATCAGCATCAACTTAATTCAAAATTCCGTTTAACATGCAGCAACACCTACCGCATGCTATCTCGCTCACTCTTGCCAGCCAATGTCGCCTTGGCAATTCAGTTCGAAATGCACATTCGTATATCTTCGATATTTATTTTACGATTTCGACTAAATTTGGTCAGATAGTGCATTTTGGCCACATTGTTGGGTGTGCCAAATAAGATGTGATTGCTTAAAAACTTCTCTAGTAAATCGTTTTTCTAAATTGCGGGGGCGGAAGTGTTCGTGGCAAAAATTTTAAACTTTCTAAATTTGCGTAGACACTAAACAAGAGTTCGAAAACCCTCGAAATCGCAATCAATTCAAAACAAAATTCCCTTTAAAATGCAGCAGCAACGAAAGCATGCTATCTCGCTCTTTCATATCTGTCAATGTCGCCTTGGCAATTCAGTACAAAATGCAAATGGCTATATCTCCGATGTTTGTTGTCCGATTTGAACGAAATTTGGTCAGTTAGTGCAGATTGACTATATATGTATATATTGACTATGAATAAGATATCTTTAATACAGCTGTTGTAAATTGATTTTAAAATTTTATTTTTTCATTTGCGGGGACGGAAGTGGGCGTGGCTCAAATTTGAAACAAATTTGACCTGTAGCTTTGGTAGCTCTAGCTATTATAGTCTCCGAGATCTAGGTGTTCATACTGAAATGATATATTTTCGCTATCGCCATAAACCAAGTATTTTTATCCAAAATAAAAGATAATCAAATTGTGTGCTTTGGCACGTCTGTGCTCTTGTGTCAGTTTATTCAGAATGAATCATTTAGTGTGTTAACTTATGCTGCTTGTTGGCAGCTACAAAAATAAGAGGGGTGAGGCGCGCGAGTGAACTCACATGATCAAATTGCAAGCTCAGCATAATTGGGCTGGCTTGCCAGCACAATTCGTTTGCGTAAGCTTATATACAGAACGTACATACATACAATTGTTCTTATATATAAACTTATTACTATTGTTTCCTGCTTGCAACAGAATGTTACAAGCTGTGCTGAAGTCATTTCAAACCGACATGTGAATTCACTACACCTCCCCTTTTTAAAGAATAACGTAATCTAATGAAGTTATTATATATGTGTATATGAAGTAAATGACGTTATAAAGTAATTGGTGTTATTTAAAAAAAAAATTTGACGTCCGTCAATGAATATATATATTTTTCCCTTACATGTATGCATTTTTTTTTTTTAGCAAAGTTTTAAAATATTTTTTTTTTTTTTTTCCTTTCCTTTATATATATAAAAATAAAAATTTGTATATATGCAAATAACTTTCCTTATTTTCAATGTATACACTTTAGATTTTGTAAATACTAGAGAAAAATTTTTCTTTTTGTTATTTAAAAATTTTTAACCTATCCTTATACACTCTTTGTGCTTTATTTCTTTTATCTCTTATTAAAATATTATCCTTATCTTCTATTGCTTCTACTCTATATGGGCCTAGATACTTAGATTCTAACTAATGGCCCGTTTCATTCTTAACAAGAACCTTATCTCCTATTTCTATTTCAAAGTTATTTATGTTCCTATCGTATAATTCCTTATTCTTTACCTTATGCTCTTCTAGCATAAGCCTTGCCCTTTATAGGCTTGCTCTAATCTAAACTTAGCTTCTCTAGCGTAATCATCTACATTATATAATGGATTAATATTAGTTATAGAATTAAATTGTTTTGGCAAATTGCTTTGTTTGCCAAAAACTAGCTCATATGGACAATAACCATGTGCCATAGAGGGGGTCGTGTTAAAACAATATGTAAAATATTGGAGCCAAACATCCCAGTCTGTTTTATCGTCTGATATATATGAACTGATGTATTCATTGAAAGTTCTATGACTTCTTTCCACTGTTCCCACGGTTTGGTGGTGATGTGCAGTAGACGTTATTTTGTCTATTTTTAGATATTTGCACAGATCGCTTATTATTGAATTTTTATATTCAGTGCCCATGTCCGAAATGAACGTCTTCATTGGACCGTACTTTAATATAAAATATTCAAATATTCTTTCGCAATGGTATTAGCGTTCTTATTTTGAACAGGGATGGCTACCAAATACTTTGTTAGGTCGCAGATCAGGGTTACTGCGTATTCGTTACCGTTTTCAGATTTCGGTAGTGGACCTATAGTATCCACTATTACTCTGTCAAAGGCACTCATAGGCGTTTCTGTTATTGTTAGTGGGGTCTTTGTATGTTTAGTCGTTTTCGACTTTTGGCATTTTGGACAACTACGTATGTACTCTTTTATTTGACGCGTCATATTTTTCCAATAGTAGTCTTTTTATTTTTATTAAAGTTTTTGTTATGCCATTATGACCTCCTTGTATTGGATCATCATGATTTTCAGACAAAATTGCTTCTTTTTCTTTTTCATTGCTTATTATGGTCACCGGGTTGAGTAGCGCTAGTCTTAATGATTTCAATTTATCATTGCCCATTTCTGTAAAAGTATCTATTGAAATAAATTCAAAGATCTTTTCCCACGGTGCCGTTTTGATATGGCTTATTTTTAATATACCGGCTTGCTTTTCAAGCCTTTGAAAGAACTGACCTAAGTCAAGTTTTTCATTAGTATATAGGTCGCCAATATCAATTCTTGCAATAACTTTATTTCCGTGTTTCAAGTAACACAGTTTATTTGTTATATGCAAGGCCACTACTTTTCGTACCTCGTCATTATTTATAACTTGGCATTTGGAGTACTTTGCCTTGGCAAAGTCTCTTTTTCTTTTCCTGCGCAGGATTTATTTTGTCTGTACTGTTGCCTGGTAGTGACTTTCAGGACTTTATTTTGAATGTCTTTTAGCTCGGTTATTGTGATCTGAGATAGGGCATCTGCCACGAAATTGTCTTTTCCCTTTAGATACTCAACTGTGAAGTCGTATTCTTCCAGTTCAAGCCGCATGCGAGTCAATTTTGAGCTAGGATTTACCATGGAAAATAAATATGTCAATGGTCCGTGATCTGTTTTTATTGTAAAATGTTTGCCATAAATATATGGTCGAAAATGTGTAATGGCCCAATGAATATAATAGCCCACTGCTACTTGTTCCGAAAAAATCATTACCTGGCTCAGAAGACAAGAAATGGCGATTAGTTATTGACTATCGTCAAATCAATAAAAAATTATTGGCCGACAAATTTCCTCTTCCTCGAATTGAGGACATACTAGACCAACTAGGTCGAGCTAAATACTTCTCATGTCCGGGACACGGAATAACAACTGTCCTGTCACGAACGCCATGAAATGATATGTTTTCGCTATCGCCATAAACCAAGTATTTTTATACAAAATAAAAGATAATCAAATTGTGTGCTTTGGCACGTCTGTGCTCTTGTGTCAGTTTATTCAGAATGAATAATTTAGTGTGTTAACTTATGCTGCTTGTTGGCAGCTACAAAAATAAAAGGGGTGAGGCGCGCGAGTGAACTCACATGATCAAATTGCAAGCTCAGCATAATTGGGCTGGCTTGCCAGCACAATTCGTTTGCGTAAGCTTATATACAGAACGAAATGTATGCATGCAAGTTTGCGTACATACATACAATTGTTGTTATATATAAACTTATTACTATTATTTCCTGCTTGCAACAGAATGTTACAAGCTGTGCTGAAGTCATTTAAAACCGACATGTGAATTCACTACAATACGGACAGACGGACAGACGAACATGTCTCAATCGACTCGGCTGTTGATGCTGATCAAGAATATATATACTTTATGGGGTCGGAAACGCTTCCTTCTGCCTGTTACATACATTTTAGCGACTTTAATATATCCTTTTACCCTATGGGTACAGGGTATAAAAATTGGTCACAGATAAATTCCCTTTGCCAAGAATAGACGATATTTTAGATCAGTTAGGTAGAGCCAAATATTTTTCATGTTTAGATCTTATATCAGGATTTCACCAAATAGAGTTAGAAGAAGAATCAAGAGATTTAACTTCTTTCTCAACTGATAAGGGATCATACAGATTCAAAAAATTACCATTTGGTCTAAAAATAGCACCCAGCTCATTCCAAAGAATGATGACAATAGCTTTTTCGGGACTTGAACCGTCCCAAGCTTTTTTATATATGGATGATTTAGTTGTACTGGGTTGTTCAGAAAAACACATGTTGAAAAATCTTAAAGATGTTTTTCAGACCTGCCGAAAATACAATCTAAAATTGCATCCAGACAAGTGTTCATTTTTTTGTCACGAAGTGACATATCTTAAACACAAATGCACCGACTCTGGCATATCGCCAGATAATAGTAAATTTCAAATCATAATAGATTACCCACAACCAAAAAACGCAGAAGAGGTGAAAAGATTTGTTGCATTCTGTAATTATTACAGAAGGTTCATTCCAAATTTTGCTGAATATTCATGAAAGTCAAGGAGTCACCTTCCAATGGAACGATGATTGTGAAAAATCATTTCAGTACTTAAAGAAATCTTTACTAAGCCCATCAATCTTACAATATCCCGATTTCGAAAAAGAATTGTGCATCACCACTGATGCGGTGTTAAGCCAGGAATACAATGGCATACAATTGTCTATAGCTTATGCATCACGATCATTTACAAAGGGAGAAAGTAATAAATCAACAATAGAACAGGAATTGGCAGCGATCCACTGAACAATAACATATTTCAGACCTTACATATACGGTAGAAAATTTTTAGTAAAAACCCATCCGCAAAATTAACACGAATGAGATTAGATCTAGAAGAATATGACTTCACAGTAGAGTATCTAAGGGGAAAAGAAAATTACACAGCAGACGCTTTATCAAGAATTGACTTTAAAGACATTAAAAACATAATTCAACATACTAATGCAATTTACAACACGCCAACAAGCAAAGAAAAAATCACAAGACATTCCAAAAGAAATAAAGAAAATACCGTCATATGAGTTAGCTATCACTGAGACGTCTCAGTCAAAAGAAGTCAAGAAACGTGCCAGAATTCGTGCAGTAAATGACGAAATCACTTTAAACCTAGGACAGCAATATATAGGACCAGTATGTCAGATCGGTAAAGAAAAAATAGACTTAGGATTATATTTTTCGCAGCTTGAAAAATTAGCTGACGATACAGGCATCAAAAGGTACCAATTGTCATTGAATGACAGAATATTTAATAACTGCAGTATAATAGACTTCAAGAACAAAGGATCCAATATGAAAATAGTAAGAATAGCACTCACACCTGGGTTACAAATAATTAAAAATGACGAAGAAAAAATGGTAGCTGTTAAAAAGCACCACGATGATCCAATTTTTGGTGGCCACCCAGGAATAACAAGATTATAAACAATTCACCCCATCCAATTCCCACTGCAAATGCAAGCTAAGCAAATCTTGACCCCTTTTTATATTATAAACAAATGACCCCATCTAACTCATACGAGCAGCTGCAGCGTCCAAAACAAGAAGATCACTTTACACCCTTTTCGTGGGAAATCATTATCCAAAACAAATCTTTGAAGTGACCAATCAGAATCGATCAGGCCACTTAAGCCAACTCCCAAAAATCACGCTAACTCCGAAAAATCTCATATAAATAATCTTAGAACTTTAAGACATTAGTTTTTTAGTTCTTCTTTACACTCGATACGCGAACAGTTCAGTTCAGTTCTTCCTTACACTTGATACGCGAACAGTTCAGTTCTTCCTTACACTTGATACGCGAACACTTCTGTTGGAGTTTAGTTCTCCTTTACATTTTTGATTCGCGATTCCTTTTTATATTTAACACACAAGCAGTTAGTTCAGCATTAAGTGCACGTTAATATAAGTATCCTTTGTAAAAAGAAAAACTCCGTTGAAATTAAATAAAGACATATTTTTTAATCAACGTTAAACAAAAAATATAAAATTAGCGCAGTCGGTAGGATAAAACAAAAAGTTAAAGTGCAGTGCAAAACTTGTGTTTCCAACCAAGACTTTTTGTGCTAAGGTTTCAAACCTGAGTTAAATACCAGGACCTTTGTACCGATAAAAACTGGAAATATAACAGAAGACACTAAACAACCTGTTTTATCCGCAGAAGAATCTTCATGCCAGAAGACACGAAATATACATAAGTTAAAACCAAAAATTCAATAATATAACAACAAATCTAAAAAATAAGAAACTCACAAGAAAAAAAAATAAGAAACAATTTTACAAAACAAAAAATATTATATCAACGAACAAATAATAAAACAAATCTTCAAAATAAATAAAATGGTTCATCCACCACTCACCGAATCTAGTATGGCGGAAGTGTTAAAAAATTCAACGGCAATCCCGATGCACTATTCACCTTTATAAATCGTATTGACTACATACTCTCCAAGTATTTTACTGATGATACCCGTCAAAAACATGTGACGCTTGGGTACATTGATCGCAGTATCAGCGGTAGTTGGACCTGGAAACAACCTTAACACCTAACACTATATTAATTTAAAACCGCGACCCCAATGAGACGCTGTTGGAGAATTTCCGTAACACCCCCTACAAAGGCAACATCCGAGAATTCCTGGACGAAGTAGAACGCAGAAAACAAAAGTTAACGAGTAAGCTAGAATTAGAAAACGATACAAATGAAAAAACATATTTTAACAGACTCATAAAGTCAAGCACTGAGAAACTAATACAAAAATTACCCATGCAAATATATTTAAGAATCGTAAACACTAATATACCAGATTTACTATCATTGAAAAGTTTCTTACAAGAAAAGGGCCTAGTTGAAGATATTATTGATATGCATAAGTCAACCCACAAACAACCCACATTTGAGAAATCATTCAAAACCCCCTATCAAACTACTACACTTCTTCAACCACGTTATGATCAGTTCGTACCTCAACCCAATTATCACCCAACACCTTATCAACCAGTTAATCACCACCCAAGATCTAATATAACACCCCCTAACAATTAATTTAGACCAAACCACCAACGACCAAACTACCAACGACCATACTACCAAATTACCAACGGCATAACGTTATGATCAGTTCGTACCTCAACCCAATTATAACCCAACACCTTATCAACCAGTTAATCACCACCCAAGATCTAATATAACACCCCTAACAATTAATTTTGACCAAACTACCAACGACCAAAGTACCAACGACAACAGCCAAACGAACACCAGAGGCCGCACCTAACTGGAGGCTGAGCCACCACAACGCTATTATTTGCACAATAGGCAATGCACCAACACGAAGACTTGCTCCGTCGTAAAGATGCAAACAATGTAAAATAGACACTCTCAATCCTGTAATTTTTATGTCGGCTCTAACTATTCCTTCACTAGTTAGATTTTTAAACGAAGGAGTGTCAGCAGCTTGTGACGCCAGTATGCAGACCAGCAGGAGTCATAGTCGGCACCATCAAGAAGTATACTGGTGGAATAACTCCATATCGGAAACAAGAAAAGAATGTCTTAATGCTAGAAGATGCTATCAAAGAGCGCGCGGAAGAGGAGATTTCCCAGCACTACAGAAACGAAAAGTTTTAAAAATGCAATAAAGGAAAGTAAACGAAAATCCTTCCTAGAACTCTGTGACGCAGCAGAAAATGGTGACCAAAAAATTCAGAGCCTGATGACTCAAGAAATTATCAGGCCAACAACATACAACAACTTTCAGGCAGCCTGCCAGCACCGGCCGACAACATGTGGCAGAAGGTAGGAGCAAAAAAATATGTAAAAAAAAAACGCAGAGCTAGGTCATAAGCAGCCGCCGCCTCTTCGACATCGAGCAGATGCTATCCTGGTACGCAGCGATAACATTTCTTACAGCGACATGCTGAGAAAGGTGACGCGTAGCACGAGAACCTGAAGTCGTTAGGTGATAATGTGCGTATGGTTAAGCGGACCGCTAAGGGTGATTTACTATTAGAATTGAAGCCCTCGTCAAGCAGTAACCTGGAGAAACTGAAATTGGATATTGGAGCAGCGTTAGGCAACGAGGTTGAAACGAGAGCACTCACCCAGCACACAAGGCTAGAGATTCGAGACCTAGACGAGATGACTACGCCAGAAGACACCCAAAAAGCGACGCTTAATGTAGCTGCAGCAGTCGCAAAAACAATTCTTGCTGTTGGCAAATTTAGAATTGGGTGGACCGTGTGCCGAATCAGTGCTAATGATGCCCCAATCAGATGCTTTAGATGCCTGAGACTCGGGCACATTGCAGCGAAACGCACAGACGCCATCGACAGAAGCAGTTGGTGTCTGAAATGCGGAAGCCAAGCGCACAAAGCAAGGGAGTGTAGAAACAATCCTTTCTGCTTCCTTTGTGAAGCCAGTGGTCTTGATGACACGTCGCATATAGCTGGCAGTATGCGTTGCCAGGCGCCCACGGTGGGAATCAGAACTCAGAGGGTATCACAGCACAAACCTAATGTTTAAGATTATCCAAATTAACTTAAATCATTGTGAGGCAGCACACGATTTGTTGACGCAATCTGCGGGGGAGTTTGGGGCAGATGTAGCCCTTATCAGTGAGCCCTTTCGACCAAGGACAACCAGCCCATGAGTAAGCAGCACCTCGAGTAAAGCGGCGATTTGGTCCAGCAGCACCCCGGCACTGCAACTCAATGGTCCAAGAGCAGGAGAGGATTTTGTAAGAGCGAATATCAGCGGCAAATGGCTCTACAGCTGTTATCTACCACCCAGCCTGTCATATGAAAGTTACTGCAACTCGCTAGACGAGCTGATCGCAGACGCCAGGACTCATACCCCTTGCGTGATAGCAGGCGATTTCAACACCTTGGCAATTGAATGGGGAAGCACTTATACCAATGCAAAAGGGCGTGCACTACTGGAAGCCATGGCGTCACTTGACGTCGCCCTACTTAACGTCGGCACCAGAGATACATTCAATAGAGCGGGTAGAGGTAGAGTCAATACGACCCTGTTTAGGAGCGCCTTTTGGCGTTTAGGTGACACTTACACGGCCAGCGACCACGAGGCAATTTTCGTGACATTAGGTGGGCATGTGGAACAGCCAGCTGTCAACAACACCATGTATGAGATGAAGAAGGGATATATTGCAGACACTCTTAACCCGCAAGTTTTCGCAGAGAAAAACTAGAAAGATTGCAAAGAAATTTCCCAGACAGAGTAAAAACAACAATGACTAAATTATGTTCAGAATATATAGATATCTTTGCACTAGGAAAGGAAAAAATAACAACAAATAATTTCTACAGAGACACATAAAATAGAAGTAAAGAAACAAGTTGACAAACTGTTGAACGATGATATAATTGAACCCTCAGCTTCGGAGTACAACAGTCCAATACTGTTAGTACCCAAAAAAAATCAATACCAGGCAATGAGAATAAAAGATGGAGATTAGTGGTAGATTACAGAAATCTAAATAAATGAAGTAAGCAAGTCGTCCCTGCCGACATTGAGTATACCCTGTACCAACTAGTTATATTAAATCAAGATCGGCATCAACTTAATTCAAAATTCCTTTTAACATGCAGCAACACCTACCGCATGCTATCTCGCTCACTCTTGCCAGCCAATGTCGCCTTGGCAATTCAGTTCAAAATGCACATTCGTATATCTTCGATATTTATTGTACGATTTCGACTAAATTTGGTCAGATAGTGCATTTTGGCCACATTGTTGGGTGTGTCAAATAAGATGTGATTGCTTTAAAACTTCCTTAGTAAATCGTTTTTCTAAATTGCGGGGGCGGAAGTGTTCGTGGCAAAAATTTTAAACTTTCTAATTTCAAAATTCCCTTTAAAATGCAGCAGCAGCGAAAGCATGCTATCTCGCTCTTTCATATCTGCCAATTTCGCCTTGGCAATTCAGTACAAAATGCAAATGGCTATATCTCCGATGTTTATTGTTCGATTTGAACGAAATTTGGTCAGTTAGTGCAGTTTGACAATATATATATTGACTATGAATAAGATATCTTTAATACAGCTCTTGTAAATTGATTTTAAAATTTTCCTTTTTTATTTGCGGGGACGGAAGTGGTCGTGGCTAAAATTTGAAACAAATTTGACCTGTGTAGATACTAGACGGATGTTCACACCAAATTTGGTAGCTCTAGCTATTATAGTCTCCGAGATCTAGGTGTTCATACGGACAGACGGACAGACGAACATGTCTCAATCGACTCGGCTGTTGATGCTGATCAAGAATATATATACTTTATGGGGTCGGAAACGCTTCCTTCTGCCTGTTACATACATTTTAGCGACTTTAATATATCCTTTTACCCTATGGGTACAGGGTATAAAAATTGGTCACAGATAAATTCCCTTTGCCAAGAATAGACGATATTTTAGATCAGTTAGGTAGAGCCAAATATTTTTCATGTTTAGATCTTATATCAGGATTTCACCAAATAGAGTTAGAAGAAGAATCAAGAGATTTAACTTCTTTCTCAATTGATAAGGGATCATACAGATTCAAAAGATTACCATTTGGTCTAAAAATAGCACCCAACTCATTCCAAAGAATGATGACAATAGCTTTTTCGGGACTTGAACCCGTCCCAAGCTTTCTTATATATGGATGATTTAGTTGTACTGGGTTGTTCAGAAAAACACATGTTGAAAAATCTTAAAGATGTTTTTCAGACCTGCCGAAAATACAATCTAAAATTGCATCCAGACAAGTGTTCATTTTTTTGTCACGAAGTGACATATCTTGGACACAAATGCACCGACTCTGGCATATTGCCAGATGATAGTAAATTTCAAATCATAATAGATTACCCACAACCAAAAAACGCAGAAGAGGTGAAAAGATTTGTTGCATTCTGTAATTATTACAGAAGGTTCGTTCCAAATTTTGCTGAATATTCAAGAAAGTCAAGGAGTCACCTTCCAATGGAACGAGGATTGTGAAAAATCATTTCAGTACTTAAAGAAATCTTTACTAAGCCCATCACTCTTACAATATCCCGATTTTGAAAAAGAATTCTGCATCACCACTGATGCAAGTAAATTAGCATGTGGTGCGGTGTTAAGCCAGGAATACAATGGGATACAATTGTCTATAGCTTATGCATCACGATCATTTACAAAGTGAGAAAGTAATAAATCAACAATAGAACAGGAATTAGCGGCGATCCACTGGGCAATAACAAATTTCAGACCTTACATATACGGTAGAAAATTTTTAGTAAAAACCCATCCTCAAAATTAACACGAATGAGATTAGATCTAGAAGAATATGACTTCACAGTAGAGTATCTAAGGGGAAAAGAAAATTACACAGCAGACGCTTTATCAAGAATTGACTTTAAAGACATTAAAAACATAATTCAACATACTAATGCAATTTACAAGATTACAACACGCCAACAAGCAAAGAAAAAATCACAAGACATTCCAAAAGAAATAAAGAAAATACCGTCATATGAGTTAGCTATCACTGAGACGTCTCAGTCAAAAGAAGTCAAGAAACGTGCCAGAATTCGTACAGTAAATGACGAAATCACTACAAACCTAGGACATAGGCACAGTATGTCAGATCGGTAAAGAAAAAATTGACTTAGGACTATTCTTTTCGCAGCTTGAAAAATTAGCTGACGATACAGGCATCAAAAGGTACCAACTTTCATTGAATGACAGAATATTTAATAACTGCAGTATAATAGACTTCAAGAACAAAGGATCCAATATGAAAATAGTAAGAATAGCACTCACACCTGGGTTACAAATAACTAAAAATGACGAAGAAAAAATGGTATTTGTTAAAAAGTACCACGATGATCCAATTTTTGGTGGCCACCCAGGAATAACAAGATTATAAACAATTCACCCCATCCAATTCCCACGCGTAAAAATGCAAGCTAAGCAAATCTTGACCCTTTTTATACCCTTGCAGAGGGTATTATAAAATTGGTCAGATGTTTGTAACGCATAGAAATATACATTTCCGACCCCATAAAGTATATATATTCTTGATCAGCATCAATAGCCGAGTCGATTGAGACATGTCCGTCTGTCCGTCTGTCCGTCTGTCTGTTTGAATCAGCGATGACGAGCCTCAAATTTTAAGCTACATGGTTGAAACATAAAAAGTTAAGTTCCTTGATCTATGGAGTATGGTAAGGTATTAAAAATTAGTCGGATCGGATAATTATCACCGAAGCTATTAACTAAAACGTGGAGGTACCTCGAGTAAAATAAGCAATTTTCTTTGGCAGCAAAGAAACAAAAACAAATTCCAAGAAATCGCGACAAACACAAACGAGTGAATCCACAAAAAAAATATAAAAAATGTTTTTGTTGTTGCATCAAATTCAATTTTACCCATACACCTACACAAGTTTGAACAAGATCGGATAATTATTAAGGTTACAAATCAAAATCAATTGATAGAAATTAAATGTATTTTAATGCACGCACACACATCCATATGCAAAAATTCAACCACCACGCGGTGTGTGAGAGAGACAGAAACATTTGCGTTGTGTTCTTAAGCACAAACGAAATTGAAAGAGCGAGATGCCATGGGTTTGCTATATGTATATGTATGTCGAATTAGCTTACGGCAGCTAGGAAAGGACGGTGGCGTAGTATGTAGAGATCGGTGCCACGATGGGCTCGGTGTTTGATGGATTCAATGCTCGCTCGGTGATGAAGTGAAGATTTTAAGATGTGTTTTTTTTTTTTTTTTTTTTTATTTTGTTAAACTAATTTATACAACAATTATTTTGCTGCAAGGGTATACAAACTTCGGCAGAGCCGAAGTTAGCTTCTTTGATATTTTATATTATAAACAAATGACCCCATCTAACTCATACGCGCAGCTGCAGCGTCCAAAACAAGAAGATCACTTTACACCCTTTTCGTGGGAAATCATTATCCAAAACAAATCTTCGAAGTGACCAATCAGAATCGATCAGGCCACTTTAGCCAACTCCCAAAAATCACGCTAACCCCGAAAAATCTCCTATAAATAATCTTAGAACTTTAAGACATTAGTTTTTTAGTTCTTCTTTACACTCGATACGCGAACAGTTCAGTTCAGTTCTTCCTTACACTTGGTACGCGAACAGTTCAGTTCTTCTTTACACTTGATACGCGAACACTTCTGTTGGAGTTTAGTTCTCCTTTACATTTTTGATTCGCGATTCGTTTTTATACCCTGTACCCATAGGGTAAAAGGGTATATCAAAGTCGCTAAAATGTATGTAACAGGCAGAAGGAAGCGTTTCCGACCCCATAAAGTATATATATTCTTGATCAGCATCAACAGCCGAGTCGATTGAGACATGTCCGTCTGTCCGTCTGTCCGTCCGTCTGTCCGTATGAACACCTAGATCTCGGAGACTATAAGAGCTAGAGCTACCAAATTTGGTGTGAACATCCGTCTAGTGTCTACACAGGTCAAGTTTGTTTTAAATTTTAGCCACGCCCACTTCCGCCCCCGCAAATGAAAAAAGAAAATTTTAAAATCAATTTACAAGAGCTGTATAAAAGATATCCAATTGTTATTTGGTAGACATAATTATATAGTCAAAATGCACTAACTGTCAATATATATATTGTCAAACTGCACTGACTGACCAAATTTCGTTCAAATCGGACAATAAACATCGGAGATATAGCCATTTGCATTTTGTACTGAATTGCCAAGGCGACATTGGCAGATATGAAAGAGCGAGATAGCATGCTTTCGCTGCTGCTGCATGTTAAAGGGAATTTTGTTTTGAATTGATTGCGATTTCGAGTGTTCGAACTTTTGTTTAGTGCCTACGCAAATCAAGAGTTTAAAATTTTTGCCACGCCCACTTCCGCCCCCGCCAATTTAGAAAAAACGATTTACTAGAGAAGTTTTTAAGCAATCACATCTTATTTGGCACACCCAACAATGTGGCCAAAATGCACTATCTGACCAAATTTAGTCGAAATCGTACAATTTAGTCGAAATCGTACAATAAAAATCGTACTGAATTGCCAAGGCGACACTAGCTGGAAAGAGTGAGCGAGATAGCATGCGGTAGCTGTTGCTGCATGTTAAAAGAAATTTTGAATTAAGTTGATGCCGATCTTGATTTAATATAACTAGTTGGTACAGGGTATACTCAATGTCGGCAGGGACGACTTGCTTGCTTCATTATATTTAACACACAAGCAGTTAGTTCAGCATTAAGTGCACGTTAATATAAGTATCCTTTGTAAAAGAAAAACTCCGTTGAAATTAAATAAAGACATTTTTTTTAATCAACGTTAAACAAAAATATAAAATTAGCGCAGTCGGTAGGATAAAACAAAAAGTTAAAGTGCAGTGCAAAACTTGTGTTTCCAACCAAGACTTTTTGTGCTAAGGTTTCAAACCTGAGTTAAATACCAGGACCTTTGTACCGATAAAAACTGGAAATATAACAGAAGACACTAAACAACCTGTT
>JAECWY010000060.1:0-25829 GCA_018151275.1 Drosophila prosaltans | reverse complement strand
AAAACCGACCAATGAGCTAGAAGGAGAATTTCGTGCGCGCTTAGACAGTGGCTCCCTAGTCAATCTAATTTCAGAGAGACTACCAAAACAATTATCTTTAAAAATAGAAAAGGCACCGCTCAGAATTGAAGGAGTAGGGGGACAACCACAAATCAGCAGATTCAGAGTAAATGTACTTGAAAAATCAAAATACACCGATTTCAGTACAAGAATCGAAACCTTTGTTTTACCGCACATTGTTGCAGATCAACCCACAGAACCAATGACGCAAATGTTTGACTTGCCGAAAAACATACCTCTAGCGGATCCCAACTTTTGCAAAACAAATAAAATCGATTTATTACTAGGCGCAGTAAAATATTACTACCGGGACAAGTAAAACAAAATAGTTGTCCAGTTCAAAATCCAGAATTTGGTTGGATCATTGCTGGGAAAATAAATATGGTTACATCTGCATCTGCTACTTGTATGGTGCCTTCCAAGTCTGATGAACTGTTGGAGCGGTTCTGAAAATTGCATACCCTGAAACCAGCAAGATCATACAAAAGTCCAGAGGGAGAATATTGCGAAAAGCACTTCTTGAACAAGTTTCTAAAAACCGCAGATGGACTGCCATTTGCTGAAGACTCTTTATCCCTGGGGGAGTCTCGTGATGTGACTGTTAGAAGATTAGAAGAACAGCTTGGACACATGAAGGAAGTATTGTCAAAAAAATTACCAAGGCGGTATCATTGTGTACTCAAACCAGATAGTACCACAACCAAATTAAGAGTGGTATTTGATGCCTCATCAGGAAAATCTATGAATATCTTGTATCCGAAACCAGGTGAAAAACATTAACTTGATGACGACGACGACGCCGATAATTCCTAAGAAGACGGATTGAAGGACGCTACATCAAGGCATAGTCCAAAAAGACAAATTTTAGCATCGTTACCTCTAACATTGCTAATGATGATGCTATTATTATCGTTGGCACTGGAACAATCAGTAAATGTGACCCAATTTGATGCCAAACCTGGCATTTACTATGAAAAAATGGGAACGTCTAGATTTACTGTAGCTGACTGGACAATCATTGCTTATTATAATTTGGAACCTTATTTGAAGGATATGAATGCAGTTTCTCTCGGATTAAAAATTATTGGGGAAATGTGTTGCCATCTGTTCACTCCAGAAAGGGTGAGCAGCAGGGGAAAGAACGGGCACACGACATAATTATTAAGCAAGTTACATGGAAAACTCCATCTTCGAAAGTTGTGTTTTTTCCACCCCGGCATACTCTTGCTTCGCATCGGAGATATTTCTTGGCCTCTTAAACATACGAAAAGTAATTTTTATCCGATAACACCTTATATTAGTTGTGACCCGGTCCGTGTATTGTATTACAATAAACTTGGCCTGTGTTAAATCGAGTTAACGCGCGTTTTAACTCACTCCACACCCGGGTAATAAGAATTGGGCTCTACCCTCTTAGAAGACTCCGCCCCTCTACAAACATTGGTCCTTCGAGCCGGATATCCTTCCACACGTCCCAGCTTCGCATCGGTGGAGAATCTGATAAGTAGAAACATTCTTATTGCCATTCTTTTTATTCACCAAGACATACACATATGTACATACATACCTGTATTGAAAAGTTTCCCGCTCTTTTCCATAGCGACTTTTCACTCTAATTTGCGTGGACATTCCATTGCATTTTCTTATCTATCCTGATCTATGTAGTAGCTTATCCTAGCAATTTAATTCCATTTCGTGGCATCTTTTTATTTTTTTCAGTGCAAGTGCAAGCTGAAATTAAAAATATCAAAGAAGCTATTGTATACCCTTGCAGCAAAATAATTGGTATAAATGTTTAACAAAATCAAAAAAAAAAAAACAAAAAAGAAAAAAACACATATAAAAATTTTCACTTCTTCACCGAGCATTGAACCATCAAACACCGAATCCCATCGTGCCAACGATCTCCACATACTACGCCACCGTCCTAATTCGATATATATGCAAACCCATTGCATCTCGCTCTGTCAATTTTGTTCTGTGCAGCAACACAACGCAAATGTTTCTGTCTCTCTCACACACCGCGTGGTGACGAATTTTTGCATATACATATTTATGTGTGTGCGTGATTGCTTGTAATTTGTTTTTGTTTCTTTGCTGCCAAAGAAAATTGCTTATTTTCCTCGAGGTACCTCCACGTTTTAGTTAATAACTCCGGTGATAATTATCCGATCCGACTAATTTTTAAAATTGATCTGGATGATCGATTAAGGAACTTAACTTTTCATGTTTTAACCATGTAGCTTAAAATTTAAGCTCGAAAACGCATGGCTAAACAGACAGACGGACGGACGGACGGACGGACAGACGGACATGTCTCAATCGACTCGGCTGTTGATGCTGATCAAGAATATATATACTTTATGGGGTAGTCAAAATCGGACAATAAATATCGGAGATATACCTATATGACTTTTGCACTGAATTGCCAAGGCGACATTGGCTGCCAAGAGTGAGCGAGACAGTATGCGTTCGCTGTTGCTGCATGTTATAGAGAATTTTGCATGAAATTTATGGCGATTTCGAGGATATTCTATTTCATTTAATATAACTAGTTGGTACAGGGTATACACACAACTCACATTTTTTAAAAATTATTTATTCTCAATTTTGTGGGATTTCATCTACAAAATATATATTTTTATTTATTGTTATTCCACTCATCGATCTGCCGACGCATCCGTTCGGTTTCAATTTGGAAATTTCGATATATTACAGTCCACTGCGGTCAAATTCGTTGACCAACACGATATCCTTCGTGACTCGTTCTAGTCCAATCCAGCTATGCCCACAGATCCTGCTAAAAGCAGCCACAAAACCGATCGTCTAGCCGTGCCTCGTCGATCCACGCTGGTATCTAATTCCAAGGTATCCCGCAATACCGACACCGTCAAGCGTTCCTCCAACGCTCAATCATCACCAGGCCTTTCCGACAAGACTGACCTCTCATCCTGGTTCGACCTGAACAACTTTCTAATAGATCGGTATCGCGTTCTAGAAATGATGGAAGGTCGAAAGCCATCAAGTGCGAGAGTGTCCCACTCTTCATTATTGCCGCATATGCCGAAAGCGGCACCACACACTCTTGCATCGCATCAACATTTGCACAGAGACGACTTCCAGTGTGCAGCCACCAAAAACAAATCCTCGGCGACAACAAAAAAATTCTCGCCCTGTAGAGTCAGTTGAGCGCTCAAATCCAAGCCATGTCCTTAAGAAGTTCCAAATATCCACGCCTCGTAAAGGTTTGCTGGGTACGGCCATGGTAAAAATCTCTTCTCCTAGAGATGCTTCCAAGCACGTGGAAGCGCACGCTTTCGTCTTGCCCAACCTTCCTAGCGTGATTCCGTACTGGCCGGTCATCCACATTTCCACGAAAGTTCTTCAGTGAACTTAATAATCGGTGTGGATCTTCTCCCCCGCGTTTTAGGAAAGCGCATCAAAAAGGGCATTTGCGGGTCCCTCCTTGCTCTGGAAACGATATTCGGGTGGATTCTGTACAGTCCCACAGTTGAGCCGACCACTGGGTCCACGAATGTATTGGCAGCTCAAATTTCCACGTCTCCAAGAACCGCTCGTCCCAGCCTTGAAGGAAGCGATGGACTTCAGAGAGAACTCCTACCAGTGCAAGGTCTGCGGAGGTGTTCATGCGCTCCGTAAATGTCGGCAGTTCCTCAATCTCTGCGCGAAAAGGCGACTACAGGCAGTATTAGAGCACAAATACTGTCCTAACTGTCTCGCCCACGAGCACTCCACAGGATTGTGTCGAAGTAAATCGGGCTGTCGCCGGTGTGGTGAGAAACACAGAGGAAACTACAGCAACGAGGCTCGTCCAACTCCAAATGCTTACCCCGAGCGCCCACGAAGCATACCTCTATCCTGAGGTCATCAAATCCAATTATGTGTCCACTTCGGGCGGAACTCCATTAGCTCGGCGCTCCAGAACGTTGCTGCTCCGCATCCTTCCGTTTTTTCCACCCAGGCATACTCTTGCTTCGCATCCGAGATATTTCTTGGCCTCTTAAACATACGAAAAGTAATTTCTATCCGATAACACCTTATATTAGTTGTGACCCAGTCCGTGTATTGCTTTACAATAAACTTGGCCCGTGTTAAATCGAGTTAACGCGCGTTTTAATTCACTCCACCAAGTCAAGCCTGTTCAGCAATGTACAAACATTTTCAACATTTGATTTTATTGGCAACATCGCCAGGAGTCTATATGGAGTACTGGACTCGGAATATGCAAAAGATATGTCCAATACTATTGAAAAGGTGAAAACAAATGAGGAATACTTGATAACACTCTTAAAGAATCAAACATCTATACTTGATTCAACAATCAATATCTTCAAGCGTGATGTGGCGATTATTGAGAAGCGAATTTCAATTTAAGACATTTCAATGGGATCTCATGATGACAACACAACTTTCGGTGATTGCTTCAAATTTGCAACGAGTATAGACCTTGACCAAGTGTGTATTTCTAGTTGAATAACCGAAATAAATACCCAGCAGCTAAATTACACCGCCAAAGAGCAGGCACAAGCAAATGAGTTTGCCAAATAAATCACTCGTGTGTATTATAAATTTCGTTTCAACGAAACAAGTATATGACAGCAACAGACATCCTTGAGATGTTTGGTTTTATAGCTGAAGAAAACTGATAAACTGAGCCTTGGTAGGATTCCAAATTATTCAACAAATAAAGAAATGTATACAAATTTGTATTGCATTTGTATTCAAATTAAAACTTCTGAAGTTTAAATGTTCTCTGCAACTTATTATCAAACGCTTCTATGAAAAATGTCGAGTGTCAAAAAAAGAACGACGTGTACCCAACTTAATTTTTACTGAACTCGAGGGGCGACAAATATTCCCTGAAAAACAAAAGCCAACCAAAACTTATCTGCTACAAAATTGATTCCGAACTATGATAATCATATTGACAAAAAATGTTACGTAGGAACAGAACGCCTTTATGACGACGACCTTAATTGCTAAGTAAATCAGATAAAGGCGTTCCTTTAACGCAGAGCCCGCAAAGTTAAATTTGTGGAGTAGCACTTTATTTCTCCAACTTTCTTCTGGATTTTTTTTTATTTCATTGTTTTTGTGTGCGCAATTATCTAATAGTTAAGTCCCATGACATCCGGTGTTTTGATTATAGAAAGCATCTTGAGGGTGAATGCTTTGTTGGAATGCTCCATCTCTGGAGGAATAAACGTATATTATATACAATTGTATATATATATATATATACAACATATATATATATATACAATTGTTCTTATATATATATTTATAATTATTTATTGCTTGCAACAGAGTGTTACAAGCTGTGCTGATTAATTATAATAACGAGATGTGAATTCACTACACCTCCCCTTTTTAAAGAATAACATAATCTAATGAAGTTATTGTATATAAAAAAAAAATTACGTCTGTCTTGAATATATATTCTTATATGTATGCTTTTTTTTTTTTTGAAATTGTATTATTATTATTTTTTTTTTTTGATTTTCACTCTTTTTTATACCCTTGCAGAGGGTATAATAAAATTGGTCAGATGTTTGTAACGCATAGAAATGTCCGTCTGTCTGTTTCTATCAACTTTTAGATAGTAAAATTTTAAGCTACATAGTTGAAACATGAAAAGTTAACTTCCTCAATCCTTTGTGTAGGTAGAGTTTAAATTTAGTCGGATCGGATAATTATCACCGGAGCTAAACTAAAACGTGGAGGTACCTCGAGTAAAATAAGCAATTTTCTTTGGCAGCAAAGAAACAAAAAGCAAATTCCAAGAAATCTGCCGTACAAACACAAAAGACCCGAGTTCGAATCCGCGCGGCACCAAATAAGAAATATATAAAATTATTTTTTATTATTATTATTATTAAGTAATTAACGCAAAATTAAAAATTTCACGTAATTAATGATATTAAGCTATAGCAACTAAGACCTTTAGCTTATCGTGTGTAAGTTTTGCTTACAGTCTTTTTACATATTCTACATATTCTAATTTAACCTATGTTAAACCTAAAGTTAATATTTACATTTTTTTTTTTTTACTATATTAGGTGGTAGATATTGGAAGCTTTTAGGAATTCAATAGTTTCTTCTATATTTTCGAATGACGTTATTTCTTTTATAGTTTTTTTGAGAAATTTTGATCTCTCCTGTTGGAATAACGGACAATCAATAAGTATGTGTGGAATGTTGACTGGTATGTTACAATGTGAACAAATTGGGGGGGGGGGGGATTTATTAAGGATATGGTTGTGAGTTAAATTTGTGTGTCCCAGTCTAATTCTGGTAAATTTTAAGGTATCAGTTCGAGAGATGTTACTTGATGACGTTTTGTCTTGGGAAACGTTCTTGTAGTATTGCGAATATTAGTTCTTTGTATGTCTTCGTGCTTTGTTTTAGGAAGTTTAAGATATCAGTGGGGTTGTAGTTGGTTTCGGTAATGAGAGGCAATATTTTAGCATTTTTGGCTGCTTCGTCAGCTGTCTCGTTCCCTGTTATTCCGCAGTGACCTGGGACCCAAAGAAGTGATATTTTGTTATATTCATGTTTGCTAAGTATGTTCCTAATGCATGTAGTATAGTAGCTCTGTTTGTTGGTGTTGTGTATTGCTTGTAATGCGGAAAGGGAGTCTGAGCAGATGGTAAATTTACCTCTTTGATTGCTAGCATATTTGCAGGCTGCCAGAATGGCCGCGATTTCGGCTGTGAAAATTGAGCTGAATTCTGGTAACAATTGTTGTGTGATTACCGAGTTTTCCGTTGTTACTCCGTAAGATACTCCGTCTATGGTTTTGGATCCGTCAGTGTACAACAGTTTTCTGTTGCATGTTGAATTTATTTCTTTAAATTTTTTTTGGTATATTAAGGCTGGTGTATCTGATTTTAGCGATGTGTGTAGTTCGGTGTTTATCTTGTTTCTGTAATTATATAGCCAGCTAGGTTTGTTTTCTGGTTTATATGTAATGGGGGATATTTCAATTTTGAGTTCGCTGCATTGTTTTATTATGTGATGAATTGAAGATGGTAATTTTGGTGTTTTTTTGGATTTCAAGATTTTTTTGTAAATATTTTCTATCTGTGAATGCTTGGAATTTAAAATGATTTTGAAGTTTCTTTGTATTGCGTGTATTGTCCTGTATTCTATTGGTAATATATTTGCTTCATATAGTAAATTATTAATTGGGGTAGTGCGGAATGCATTGAAAGCGAGTCTAATGGCTGAGTGGTAAATTGTTTTGAGTTTACTTAGTGCTGATTTAGGTGCCTTTCCATATAAGTGTATGCCAAAATCTATCTTTGACATTATTACGCATTTAATAACATATATAATAGTATTTGCATTGCAGCTGAATTTATTGTTGGATAGACATTTTATTATATTCAGTCGTTTGGAGAGTTGTGCAGATAAATTGTCTATGTGAATGTTCCATTAGTAGTTTTTAGCTATGGTAATTCCTAGTATTTTGAGTGCGGTTACATTTTGTAAGTTAAAGCTATTCGATTGTAGTACGAAGTTACACTTCTTTTTTCTGCATATGTGGAAGTGTTTACATTTTTCCACAGAGAGAGATGCACCAGAATAGTTGCACCAATCCTTAATGTTATCAAAGAGGGAGTCAATATTCAACAGATACTGTTTCTTGTTTAATTTGCAAACTATTGTATAGTCATCAGCGTAGGCATTGAAGCTAAGTTCCTTATGAAGCGCAATTATTTTGTTTAGTTTATTAAAAGCTATAGTGAAGAGAATGACTGATAGAGGGGAGCCCTGCGGTATCCCGTTTTGCAAAGGTAGTGTATTTGAATACATTTTGTTGGTGAGGACAGTTATTTTTCTGTTGCAGAGGAAATTGAAAATGTATTTAGTGATTTTGGGACCGATTTTCCATTCAATTAGTTCGTCCAAAATGGTGTGGATACCCACTCTGTCGAAGGCCTTGGCGAAGTCCAATGATATAACCGAGATGTGATTACTGTTTGTTAAAGAGGAAGTGATCTGGTAATCTAGCAGAGCTAGGGAATCAGACACTGATTTTCCCTTTCTAAAGCCCATTTGACGACTGTCAAGTAACTTGCAGTTGGTCGCTAGCCACCACAGTCGTTTCGACACAATTTTATCGAGTACTTTTGATAGACATGAATTGAGTGAGATGGGGCGGTAAGAGTTGGTTGAAGTTTTGTCTGTGTTTGGCTTGAGTATAGGTATGACGCAACTGACTTTAAATTGCTGGGGGATATAGGTGTTAAGGATGCCGTTAAAGAGGTTAAGTATTCTTTGCAGTACCTTAGGGGTTAGATTCTTTATCATTTGATAACTTATCCGGTCTCTACCTGAAGTCTTTCCTTTTAACTGATTTAAGGCCGCTAGCATTTCGGTCATGGTGATGTCTGTATCTACGCTTAGTGCTATGGGAGATGGCATGTGAGAAACATTTGCATTTACGTTTGCCTTGTGTTGGTTAAAATTTGAGTGAAAATTGGAATCACGTGCAGAATTTGACCAGAGAGAACATAATGTATTGGCTATTTCGCTTTTGTCTATTATGTTTTGTGTGGAGTCGCTCGGGTTAGTGAGACAGTGAATGTCATGTTTAGTTTTTAAACCGCAGAATCGGTTTATATTTGACCAAATTTTGGAAGTGGAAGAGTTTGGGCTTATTTCGGATGTAAAGTTTTGTACAGATAATCGTTTTGCAATCTTTATTTCGCGTTTAAGTAGGGCATTAGCTTTCTTGTAGGTGAGAATGTTTGTCGTATTAATATTTCTTTTTAAGTTGTTCCAGGCTGTGTGTTTTTGGTCTTTCAATTGTTGAAGTTTCCTGTTCCACCAAGGAACTGTTTTTTTACTCTGGGTTCGATGTGATTGGGGTATGGATTGGTTAGCCGCATGAATGATTATTTTAATTAAGTTGGCTGTTTCTTTGTTTATGTTTGAGCTGGGGGGAATTTTAGTGGACATTCCCTCTGTGAGATTTTGGAAGAGTGTCCAGTTGGCTTTGTCTAATTTAAAGGTTGGTTTTGATGTAGCTTCGATCTTATTGTTTTGATCGAAAAGATTTATATTGATTGGGTAGTGGTCGCTGCCCGATAGGGAGTTGCATGTATACCAGTCTGCATTTAGCGATAGGATAGGTGAAGCAATAGAAAGGTCTATATGTGTGAATGTGTGGTGGGTGGTAAAATGGGTTGGTGAGCCATTATTAAGAGTGATTAGTGAGGTTTGATTTATGAATTTGAAAATAATATTGCCTCTACTATTGTTAGTTCGTGACCCCCAGCTTTTATGCCAGCTATTGAAATCGCCTGTTAATAATAAGGGTGTTTGTGTATTGCCGTACAAATCTCTCAGATTTTGAATTTTGAAAGTTTTAGTCGGAGGAATATATGATGAGACAATGGTAAACTTAATTTTGGATTGGATTGTCACTGCGATGGAGTCAAAAGAGGTTCCGTTAATATTGACGTTCTGTTGTTGTATGGAGTTATGGACAAGTAGAGCTACGCCTCCATGTCCGTTTGTAGCAGTATTTTTGTGATATAGGGTATAGTTGATGGGGATGGGAATGCTATGGGTAGAATGAATGTGGGTTTCTTGCAAGGATATGATTTTTGGATTATGGTTTTTTATGAGAATCTGTAACTGATTATAGTTATTGATATATCCGTTTAAATTCCATTGAATTATTTTTAACATATGAATAAGATTGAATTGGTTTCTTAATATAAACTAGGTATTTAGGAGTAATAGAAAGTTCAGTTGTTAGTAGTAGTGCTAGTATTTAACATACTATCACTAACGTTATGCAGTGAAGCTGTCTTGGTTTTTTTGGGTTTAGGTTCAATATGTTCTTTAGATTTAAGGGTTTTGGTTAGGTTGTTTTGTTTACTTGTATATATTCTTATTTTGAGATCTTCAGTTATAGTGGAGTGGTGGATGCTACTTTTTTGTGGAGTTGAAGTGGATGGTGTGTCGCTGATTGGTGTGGTGTCCATTAATGTTTCTAGATCCGTGTATGATGTGGTGGATCTGGCTTGTTGTTTGAGTGGTTGCTGCTTGAGGGTTGGATGGGTTGAAGTTGCTGTTGTTGAAGGTTGTTTAGTTGTGTTTTTCTCTGTTTGTTGCTTAGCAGTTGCCGAATATAGAGTATTTTGGGTGTTACGAGTGTGGTATATTTGCATTCCAGTTTTGTGGTCTACCTTTTCCAGTGTCTTGATCGCAGTTAATTCTTTTTGTTTAAGAAAAGCTGGGCATGATTTGTCAAATGGACTGTGATTATTTTGATTGTCGTATTTGCAATTGATACAAAATTTTGGTTTGTTGCAAGTTTCATTTTCCAAAGTGTGTTCTTCAGCGGAGCAATTAGCACACGATTTGGTCAAAGAATTGCACTTGTTTGTTGTGTGACCTAGTCTTAAACATTGACGACATCTTAACGGGAGTGGGATATATGAGCGTATGTTTACTCGTTCGTAGCCGATCATGATAGTCTCTGGGAGGGTGAGCGCAGCGAAAGTTAAGATGATGAGTCCAGTTTCTTTAGTTGTGTTGTTTTCAGTTTTTATAATTTTACGAATTTCTGTAACATTTTGTGATTTCAGTTCATTCAGTATGGTTTGTTCATCGATATTTCGGAGTTCATTGGAGTAAATAACTCCCTTAGAGAAATTGAGGGTTTTGTGTTCAGAAACTGATATGGGGAAATCGTTAAATGTGGTCATTTTAAGTAATTTATCCGCTTGCAATTTATTTTTCGTTTTTATGAGTAGAGCTCCTATTCTTGTTTTTTTACATGTTTCAACTTCGGCGTTGCATGCGTAATCAATAACTTTTTTTATAATAAATGGAGACACATTTTCAAAGGTATTATTGTCTGTTCTGTTTATGTTAATATATTTTGGTTCACTATTAAATGTTTTCCAAAGTCTATTCGTTGGTGAAGACATTGTTGTAGTTGTTGTCGTCGGGCCGATGCCCTCCGCCAATTTTTGGGCAGCTGTTCTTTGCCTTTGTTGTTTTTGTTTTTATTTTTTGAATTTATTTGTGCACTTGTTTTTTGCACCGGTAAACCAGTGTCTAAAAATAGAACACAGCGAGATGAAGAGGTTTAGCAGCAAGCTAGGTTTTCAGCTGTCCGTGACGCGTCTGATCTCTTTGAGAGCAAAAACCGAAGTGTTTGATTTCTTTTATTGTTTCCTCTTCTAAGTCAATTGTGTTTTTGCCAATAATTAATTAATTGATTGAATAGATTGAATTGATGCTTGAAGTTTCAGACTTTTGATTTTTATCCTCCTTTTTTTTTCTTTCCAACCACTTTTCCATTGGCCAAATTTTTGGAACACTTTATTTTACTTTCCCTTTTGCGGAAATCTGTAGACTAGCCACTAACGCGACTGGCCTTTACGAGCTCTTGAATTCGACTCAGGGAACGATTGACTCTAACTTAGGAGGTGAAATACCTGGAATTCCTATGCGAAAACCTCCATTTTCTTTACCAGAGAAATCTTTTGGCAACATCTCTCTTAGTCTGCGAAAACCTCCATTTTGCCAATCCATTCTGTTCGCGGGCAACACCCATGACCTTTCAGCCTAAAAGTAGGTAACCTACTCTCCTAACAAACTGCCAGCGCTACAATAGCCCCCCCCCAAAAGAATCTGAATTGGGGCCTATAGTCACAAGACAGATCCAACAAAAGCTGGCAGGTGCTACTGACGGATATCTTTTGGCATGGAACCGACCAATTGATCGCCCGTTTAAGTCTTCTAGCTCGTAACATGCATTTTCACATTTTTGCCTAACTCGAGCTTTAATAAACGCTGGTCCCAGCTTTGCATTATAACCGGCTTGGAAATCGCTTTGCTTGAAATTACGGCGATAAACTTCCTGGCCTACCTGATAGCTCACTAGCTGCGACCGTAAATTGTAGTTGCGCTGATTCCTCTCCTGCATAACATTGGCTAACACTTTAGCTCGTCCCGCCATTATTTCCCTAGAATCTTCCCTGGAAAACTCAATGCCTCGATCTTCTAACAATTTCAGTGTTCTTAGTAATTTATACGTCGATCCAGAGGAAATGAAATGCTGTCCAAAAACCATGTAATAAGGAGAAGTACCTAGACTCGAATGTACCGCCGACCGCAGTGCGCAGCTGATGTGACTCAGATTACTATCCCAATTTTTCTGATCAGGCTTTATGTATGACCGTATGGCTGATATGGGCTGAGGCGCATGAACAGCAGTAGTTACATGGGTAATCTTGTATTCACTTAGCAATTTCTCGAAAGCATGGGACTTAAATTGCGATCCATTATCCGAAACTATCGTTTCAGGTACCCCGAACAGATGGAATAACTCGCCTTCTAAATATTCTAATACTTTCTCTGCGGTTAATTTTTTTACCGCCTTAAGGAACACAAACTTTGAAAAGTGGTCAAGAACTATAAATATTGCGATATTTCCACTGCGAGAGCGCGGGTATGGACCCAAAAAATCAATATACAACCTCTGAAAAAAACGTTGCGACTCCGGTGCTTTTCCCATAGGGGGTCGTAATGAATGATTTGGTGCCTTGGTTGTTTTACAAACTTCGCAGTCAGCGATGTAGGCTTTTACGTCATTGATTAAAAGTGGCCAATAAAAATGCTTGCGTATTTTCTCCAGTGTGTTATGAAGAAGCTAATGGATGATCATGGGAATTCTGTAACACCTCAGGAATCATCTGTTTAGGAATCCATAACTTCCATGCCATGCGATCATTTAGGGGATCACCGGTACTGTGTTCCATACGACGATATACCCTGCTATCAACCACTTTCAAGTCCGGCAATTTATCTTGGTTAGCTTGTACATCCTGAACTAAACTTTGGTATTCCGCTGAGTCAAAATAAGGAGATTTGAGGTCCACTACTTCTATTTCGGCTATTTGCTCTTCATTAACTCTGGAAAGAGCATCTGGCACTAGATTTAATTTCCCACTTCGATGTTCGATCTTAAAACGGAAACACTGTAACTTCAAAGCCCAACGGGCTAACCAACTATGAAGATCCGATTGTGACATCAACCATTTCAAAGATGCGTGATCGGTTATTATAGTAAAATCATGTCCCTCGACATATCCTCGAAATCTTTTGACACATAATACGGCTGCAAGACATTCCATTTCGGTAACAGTATAATTTTTTTGTGCCTTGTTTAGCTTTTTAGAAATAAAACTAATGGGATATTCATCGCCCTGTTTTGCTGGCATCACAGTGAATGTAAAACGGTTTTCCAAAATCTGGGCTGCGCAGTACAGGTGCTGCGCACAATTTCTCCTTTAATTTTATGAATGCTTCTTCACCCGCTGGGGACATAGCAAACTTAGATTTCTGTTTTAGCAAATCTGTGAGGGGCGCGGCTACGTCTGTGAAATTTTCTATGAACTTTCTATACCAACCGGCCATTCCCAAGAAACTCCTTAATGCTCTAAGTGTTTTCAGCACTGGAAAGTTTGCTACGGCTGCAATCTTTTCGGGATCTGTTTTTATGCAACCCCCGCCAACAATGTGCCCTAAATATTTTACTGAGCGTCTGCAAAATTGACTTTTTTTCCACATTGAGTGTTAAACCAGCCAATTTCACATGGGATGCAACTTGACTTAACACCTTTAAATGGGACTCAAAACTATCAGACACCACCAACAAATCATCTAAATAGACAAAAACTTCATTGCGAAGCGCTGGAGGAATCACCTTATCCATGAGCCTTGTCATTGTTTGGGATGCGTTGGTTAAACCAAATGGCATTACTTTATATTGGTACAATGGTCTGCCAGGAACGGTAAATGCAGTCTTGTCCCTGGATTTTGGGTCCAATGGTACTTGCCAATAGGCATCTTTTAAATCCAAACTTGAAATAAAACAGTCTGTTGGTAAACGGCTAAGTATACCATCAATTTGGGGCAGAGGATACGCGTCCTTGCGGGTTACCGAATTTACTTTTCTGCTATCAAGACAAACTCGAGTTTTACCCGGTTTTTCAACCATTACTACCGGTGAAGACCATGCACTCTCTGATTCTTCAATTACCCCTAAACTTAGCATTCGACCGATTTCGGCGTACAAGATCTTTTCTTTTGCTGGTGAAAGAGGGAAATGTCGCTGTTTTACTGGAATTGCATCTCCCACATCAATGATATGCGTTACCAAGGAAGTCTTTCCTAGACCTGATATGGCAAATGAAGGAAATAGATCCACTACTTTTTTCAACTGGTGCCTGTCGTTCGCAGATAATTCATGTAAATCTGAGGTTAGTTCGGAGACTTGCCCAGAAGAAGGTAGTAAATTGAATAATGTCCAGAAATCGATTCCCAAATATAAATCTTGGGTTAACGCTGGTATGATAAATAATTTTATGATTTCTGTGTGACCCTGATATTCTATTTGAGTGCTGACTTGACCCAAAATATTTTGCCTTTGGCCATTTGCTGTACTTATGGTTCTATAAACTCTTTCAAAGGGAGTTTTACTGCGAATAAATTGCTTAGCTAACTGTCCACCCAAACAGCTGACCGCTGCTCCAATGTCCAAAAGGCCTAGTACCACTTGATTCAATAGCCGAACTTCGGCAAATGGACGCTGGTCGTTCGGCTTATAGCGAATCTCCTCGATTTCTTTATTTGCCTGCCAATATTGTCGCATTCGTTTGGTGCTACGTGATATATTCTTATGACTATTCTGATCGCAAACTGTTTCATCCTTTGTACAAACTAATTCGGGAATTCTTTCTTCAACTAAGATTTCGGGTTTATTAATTAAATTTATTTTTAATGCTTCGTTTCGGGGTTCGTCCTGCCACTGGGTTGAACACACTGAAGTTGACGAGGCTGTGTGTTCACCTTTCCGTTTTTTAAACATTTCGGGCAAGATGGTTTATAAATATTCGGAGACCCGCAACCGAAACAAAAGATTTTTCGAATAGCTGCGCAATCCTGATATCGGTGTCCTTCCTTTCGACAATTCCAACATATTAACGCAATGGCTCCTATTTCAGTCTCGCTTTCGGTAGGCAAAAATTCTTCGGCATCCTGCATTTGATTCACATCGACTATTTCTGCAATCTGCTTTTTATAATAAGTTGGCTTTTGATAAGCTGACTCTCTTTTAAGGTCTTCCAAGAATCGCTCTCGGCGACGGCAAATTTTTCGCAACTCTTCTACAGTGTCTATACGAATGTTTAATATTTCGTGACGTATTTCTGCCCTAAGATTACGTTTTAAAATTTCCACAATGGTGCCTTCGGCAAGAGGTTCTTCTAAACTATCCATGAGCAGAACCACCGCTTCATAAAAGGAATCAAAATTTTCTTTTTCTCGCTGCTTTCGATCCCTGATAGTTTCTCTAATATCAACATCAGTCAATGTGTCTCGAAATTGTTTTCTCAATGCCCTACATAGATCATCCCAGTTAAACGGATTTCGTCTTTTGTGGAAACGCCAATAAAATTCCCTAGCTTTTCCATCAAATAACAAAATTGCGTTGCTACAAAGGACAGTGAAATCGCCATCTAACATTTGTCTGGTGAGGGATTCTACCCGATATATAAAATTATCTACACTAAGACCATCTGAACTACCATTGTATCTCAGTTTCCAGCTGTTCATGATGTGTCCAACTTTATCAGGCCTCTGAAGCAATTCTGAGCTAAAACTTCTTGGCGTTTGGGTCAAACCTTGCCTTTCTTGATTGCGCTCTCTTGAAAAATTTGGCTCTGGATCAACATGAAATTGTCTCCCGCTATCAGCTGATGGAACATCAGCTCTTGTTGTTCTATATTGGTTGAAGTTTTCCTGCATTAGCTGTGACATTTGAGCAGTCATTTGAGCCATCAGCTCCTGCTGCATAGTTCGCACTGATTGCCCTATCATTGCCTGAATATTTTGCAAAGTGACTTGCTGGCCAGCTGTGTTTGCTGTGCATTCTCTTTGAGCTGCCTCCTGTCTTTGCACTGGAATACTCGAGGGATCTGGCCCCCTTTGCTGACTTCTCGGCGTTCTAGCACCTTGACTGGTGCTTGCTTCTTCTCCTGTGGACTGGGCCTGCTTTTGTGACCTAGTGTTTTGTGCCACGGAATTGTCGAAACAAATTTTTTTACACGTCGGACAAAAATTGTTTGTAACAGCATGGCTCATTATACACTTTTTGTGAAAACTATGACCGCACTTGGTTGTATGCTCTTCAGCTAATGATAATAGTCTCTGACAAAGCGGACAATATCGCTGAACTTCGGTCTCACCTTCATTGTCTGAGTGGCTGAGAGGCATTGTTGTTCCTTTTAGTTCTTTAAATTAAATTTTTCTACTAAATAAAAATTCCTAAAATCGAGGTCGTAAAATTTTCTTATATTATTTCTAATCTAAATGTGCTACTTTGCCTCCAAAAGAAACAAAAGACTGAACTAATTAATCAAAACAAATAAACATAAAATAAAATATAAAAATGTAAAAATATAAAAATATGAAAATATAAAAATATGAAAATATGAAAATATGAAAATATGAAAATATGAAAATATGAAAATATGAAAATATGAAAATATGAAAATATGAAAATATGAAAATATGAAAATATGAAAATATGAAAATATGAAAATATGAAAATATGAAAATATGAAAATATGAAAATATGAAAATATGAAAATATGAAAATATGAAAATATGAAAATATGAAAATATGAAAATATGAAAATATGAAAATATGAAAATATGAAAATATGAAAATATGAAAATATGAAAATATGAAAATATGAAAATATGAAAATATGAAAATATGAAAATATGAAAATATGAAAATATGAAAATATGAAAATATGAAAATATGAAAATATGAAAATATGAAAATATGAAAATATGAAAATATGAAAATATGAAAATATGAAAATATGAAAATATATATAATATATGAAAATATAAAAATATAAAAGTATATATGAATGAAGCAAGCAAGTCGTCCCTGCCGACGTTGAGTATACCCTGTACCAACTAGATACATCAAAAAAAAACCTTCGAAATAGCCATCAATTTCATACAAAATTTCCTTTACATGCAGCAGCAGCAAACGCATGCTATCTCGCTCACTCCTGTCAGCCAATCACGCCCTAAGCGTTTCAGTACAAAAAGAATATCGCCATATTTCCGATGTTTATTGTCCGATTTGGACAAATTTTGGTCAGCTGGTGCAGATCGGCTATATAGTTAGGTGTGCCAAATAAGAATATGATATCTTTCATACAGCTCTAGTATTCGTTTTTTCCAAATTTCGGGGGCGGAAGTGGGCGTGGCTAAAATTTGAAACAAACTTGACCTGTGTAGACACTAGACGGATATTCCCATCAAATTTGGTAGCTCTAGCTCATATAGTCTTCGAGATCTAGGTGTTCATACGGACGGACGGACAGACGGACGGACAGACGGACGGACAGACGGACGGACAGACGGACATGGCTCAATCGACTCGGCTAGTGATGCTGATCAAGAATATATATACTTTATGGGGTCAGAAATGTATATTTCTGCCTGTTACATACATTTTAGCGACTTTAATATACCCTTTTACCCTATGGGTACAGGGTATAAAAAGTTAATGAGCTAAAACACAAAATTTATCAAAATGTAACATATATCTTATGTTTTCCTATTCGTATCGGCGGCTCTGACAACAGAAGTAGAAAAAATAGAATTCTTCCACCCACGATATCTACGTCATTAGTGGTCAGCAAGCGAAATGAACGTGAATATCTTTGTGTTGGATTTTTTCTTTTTTTCTTTTAGATTTGAGCATATATTATAATTTCTCCAATGTGGTTTGAGTGCAAGTTACTGATAACTTAACTAACTCCAATTTCTATGCATATAAGAAAAATAATTTTTCGCCCAAGAAAATGTGTAGACTACAGAAAAGATTTTTGTGAATTTTTTAATGGTAAATTCTGCCACTGTGGTCAGACTTTTCCTTTAACAAAGAAAAGCACTGCAGTTCCAATGTAGCTGCGGAACACCAAAACTAAAACCCACTAAAGCCATAATTATCATTCGCCGCTGTGATAAAGACTCTGGTAGCATTTACGAAATTCCTAGCTATCAGACCATCCCCACCTCAGATTTGAAATCAAATTAAAGGAAAATGAAAAATTGAAAGAAGATAAAAAAAAATCATTTGGTTTTGTATTTCGCGAGCCACAAAATTGTGGCCCCATTGTTGGGCGCCATTTAAATAAGATGAGATATAAGATAAATAATTATAACTGTAATGTTTTAGTTCTGGCCAAGGTGTCTAAAACCAATCGAGGGCGCACGCTTGATATTTTTCCGGCTCTTGCTCGTCGGCTAGTTGGTCATGGTGCCCTTGCCCTCGATCGGAGGGGCCTCCTTTACCTCTCTTATTCAAAGAAAAAATTATATAAAAGCGTGCTAGACAAAATACTAAACCGGAAGGAGAAAATGCATAACCAAATGAATTTTAAAATTAGCCTGCCTTGACATCGTCTTGTCGACTTAACTCGATCCTCTGATGTAGTTGAGGATCGATTTGCCCTCCCTGCCTTGGCCATCTCGGACCAATTCGTCAGAAATTAAAACAAATGAGATGGCCCCTTTACAAAGCTTAAACTATCAGGTACATGGCCCACGGGAGTCCCATAAATAAAAACGTTTAGTTAGACTTTATAAATCAAAATATTAATTATTAACTAAATTAGCTCTAGTGGACATTTTAATTAGATCGAGTTGATTATTATCAATAATTGTTAATACTCCGAACAATTTGTTACTACCGAATCAATTTCATATAAATTAGAGAGATTTAAATTACATGGAGTGACTTATTATTGATCTCCATATATGTTATAAAAGTGTGAGCTTTGAGGCTATGGCAATTTGTACGAAATTTCCTTTTATCACAAATTAATCATTTTTTTTTTTCTATTCTTAACTAGGGTATTTTCGATGATGGCGGCTTTTCTCTTTACTTCCAATCAAACTCTCTATTACTCTCTTCCATAAAATTTCCTTTTTTTCCTGTTTCCTTTCTTTGACCTTCTTTATCTTTTCTTGATTCTCTCTCATTTATATAGGATCTCTTTCACATTTAACCCGCCTTTTTTTCTTTTTTTTGGGTTTTATTTCTTCTTTAATATCTTTTTATGGGCAACAAGGAGGGTCATATTTAACGGCAGATAAAAACTATAAAAAAGAGTTGACTCACCCCTTTTTCTCCAAATCCAACGATGAAAGCGCTTCCATTCTGGATCGGTGTTAATACATTTCTTTTTTACTCTCACTGGAAAAAAATGCTGGAGAGATATAATAAAGGAAGGAGACACAAAAAAAAAAAATCGCGCCAAAAGAAAGAAGAGAGGGAAAAAGTTTTTTTCACTAGATTAATGGGGCATTTTTTCTTTTCTTGATTCTTCTTTTTTTTTTAATTCAAACTTAAATTTACTTTCTTTTTTGATCAAAATCTGCCACCATCATAGACTTCACCCGATTTCAAAACTTATATTGCGAACTAGAATTTTAGGTACATCGTATGCCGGTTAAATTTTTTTTTTCACTTTTTCGGTGTTTCCTCTCCCTCTCTCTTTCGTCGGAGACCGTTCGCCACCGCAGCCCACGCAAACCACACTGAGATGGCCCAGGCCGATCGTCGCAGTCTACAGCGCCTTTGACTTAAAGTTGCCCTCCTCGCTCGCTTCGACTTTGCTATTCCCCTCGCCTGCACTGGGGCCGCTGGTCGTCGTAACTCTGTATGATATAACCCAGCTCAGCGGCTGCCTCCCTGGATGAGCGTACAGAAAAGAAACCAAAAAAAAAAGAGAAGCAATGCCAAAGTTTTAACTACCGCCTCTAAGATGGCTAGCTTTGCTATTTTCGAAAAAAAAATTTATTATATTGTCTTTCAGCACTTACCCTGGATGAGTGCTTATTAACCGGTGAATATTTGAGGTTTTGATTTCTTTTATTGTTTCCTCTTCTAAGTCAATTTGTGTTTTTGCCAATAATTAATTAATTGATTGAATAGATTGAATTGATGCTTGAAGTTTCAGACTTTTGATTTTTATCCTCCTTTTTTTTCTTTCCAACCACTTTTTCATTGGACAAATTTTTGGAACACTTTATTTTACTTTCCCTTTTGCGGAAATCTGTAGACTAGCCACTAACGCGACTACCCTTTACGAGCTTTTGAATTCGACTCAGGGAACGATTGACTCTAACTTAGGAGGTGAAATACCTGGAATTCCTATGCGAAAACCTCCATTTTCTTTACCAGAGAAATCTTTTGGCAACATCTCTCTTAGGCTGCGATAATCTCGCTTCTGTTGCCAAGCCATTCTGTTCGCGGGCAACATCCATGACCTTTCAGCCTAAAAGTAGGCAACCTACTCTCCTAACAAACTGCCAGCGCTACAATAAAGGCCTTTACTATATTAAAGACCCTTGAACCAATTCTCCATTGGTCGAGCTGGTTAAGAACTGCGTGTATACCAACGCGTTCAAATGCTCTTTCAAAATCAGTTCCTAAAATGGAGACATGATTTTTCGCTGAAAGGGCATCGGACACGAAATGATGGATCTGTAGAAGAGAGTCAATCGTTCCGTGTTTGCGTTTGAAGGCTGATTGGTTGTGAGAAAGAAGCTGATTTTTGTTAACAAGCCACATTAGACGGCGGGAAAGAATTTTTTCAAAAAGTTTGCTTAGGCAGGAAAGAAGAGTGATTGGCCTGAAGCTATTGATTGAGTGGGCAGGCTTGTTAGGTTTCGGGATAGGCAAGACAATTGTCGTTTTCCATGTGTGGGGGTATAAGCCGTTTCGTAACATATCGTTGTAGATTTTAATTAGCATGAGTTTGGCGTCGCACAGTGGGGCCTTTTCTCATTTCGCTTATCAAAAATCATATCTTCTAAAGTAGTGAAGCGATTTTCAAAATTTAAAAGGCATTTGATAGCTAATTGTTCAAGCTTCAAATGAAGTTAATACCGAGGTGCCACGTGCTCGGGTTGCTTAGATATTCAAAGTTGAAAAATATTTCTAGGCATATTTTACCCTTAAAATTCACTTAAAAAACGCTTTTTTGATGACAAACAAACTTTATTATTCGAATTTGATAAGATAAATAAGATTTTTTAATGTTTTGTTTTAATTTTCAACTTAAACTGCAAAAAAAATATACCATTGCAAGGGTACATTAATTTTTGTCTTCTTCAAAACACTTAATGCTATAGAGCTGAAATTTTACACATATACTTCTTTTTGCTGTAGGCATTGATATCTCGAAATCATCCTTATCGGAAAACTATATCATATAGCTACCATAGGAACGATAGGTCGAGAATAAAATTAAGGTTTCATAACTTTGTTGTTTTTCAATCAAATATTACGAAATTTGAATTCAATTAGTTAAATACACTTTCTAACATATTTATCAAGTTTCATCAGAATCGGTTGTCTATATCTTATAGCTCCCATAGGAGTGATAGGTCGAGAATAAAGTTAAGCTTCCACAACTTTGTTGTTTTTCAATCGAATACTATGAAATTTGTATTCTATTAGTTTAATATACTTTCTAAAATATCTACCAAGTTTCGTCAGAATTGGTTGACTATATCATATAGCTCCCATAGGAACGATCTTTTTTTGGTTGAATTACATTTTTTTCTCAAGCTATTAACATTTAATGTAGGTTTGATTTGTTTAATATGCTCTCCAATGATTTTGTTACATTACAAATATGTAAATATTAAATAACAGTTTGCCAAATTTGCATGCGCTCTTCTTCTTCCTTGTACCTGGAACGCGTTTTTATCACGAGGTTGCATTAGTTTTTTGGATTTTTGACAAATTTGCGCAAAAAAACGCAAGACTACACTATATAGGTCTGATAGGTGAATATTCCCTCTATCACGTGTATATGATTATATCGTGAATCTCCGTGAATCTCTGTTGATTCTACTCCACCAAAGTTCAAAAAATGCGAAAATTCAGTGTGTTTTTGAAACGTCTCCAATTTATTAGGTATTTTAAATTTTATTGTACTTTTTACAACAAATAACTAACAATTGATCTACTTTTTGAATAAAGTAAAAATATTTAAGATCAGTTGTTTAATTCGGCCAATATTCAGTATCAAAGTTGTACACTAAATTTTCGCATTATATGATATATGATATATGATATAGTCAACCAATTCTGACGAAACTTGGTAGATATTTTAGAAAGTATATTAAACTAATAGAATACAAATTTCATAGTATTCGATTGAAAAACAACAAAGTTGTGGAAGCTTAACTTTATTCTCGACCTATCACTCCTATGGGAGCTATAAGATATAGACAACCGATTCTGATGAAACTTGATAAATATGTTAGAAAGTGTATTTAACTAATTGAATTCAAATTTCGTAATATTTGATTGAAAAACAACAAAGTTATGAAACCTTAATTTTATTCTCGACCTATCGTTCCTATGGTAGCTATATGATATAGTTATCCGATAAGGATGATTTCGAGATATACAATGCCTACAGCAAAAAGAAGTATATGTGTAAAATTTCAGCTCTATAGCATTAAGTATTTTGGAGAAGACAAAAATTAATGTACCCTTGCAATGGTATATTTTTTTTGCAATTTAAGTTAAAAATTAAAACAAAACATTAAAAAATCTTATTTATCTTATCAAATTCGAATAATAAAGTTTGTTTGTCATCAAAAAAAGCATTTTTAAGTGAATTTTAAGGGTAAAATATGCCTAGAAAATTTTTCAACTTTGCCCTTGAATATCCTAAGCAACCCGAGCACGTGGCACCTCGGTATTAACTTCATTTGAAGCTTGAACAATTAGCTATCAAATGCCTTTTAAATTTTGAAAATCGCTTCACTACTTTAGAAGATATGATTTTTGATAAGCGAAATGAGAAAAGGCCCCACTGTGCGTCGTCAGTGAGGTTTTTAATATTAGGATATGAAATCCGGTCAAACCCCGGCGATTTCCCTTTAGTATGCGCAAGTGATGCATTAAGTTCGCACAAGGATATATCAGACTCCAAGTATTTGGCGTTGGGGCTAGCATTATTTACTGTGTAGGTTCTATTGAGTGCAATGTATTTATTAGCAATGTATTCAGGAGAAAAGTTATTATCATTGGAAAAATCTGACCACATGACGCCGAACGCATCTGCAATATCATGTGCTGATGTTATTACTCGTTGGTCAACTTTAAGGCTTTTTAGCGGTGTGCTGGGGCAGCCTGTTAATCGCTTTACGTCGGTCCAGACTTGCGTTAAAGAGGATTTGGGAGATATTCTTGAAGTGAAGCTTAAAAGAGCTGATCTTTTTGCGTTCTTTATTTCTCTTTTGAATATTGCATTAGCTTTTTTATACGCTACTAAGTTATGAGTATTCATGTTGCGCTTGAAGATCTGCCATAGTTTTTGTTTTTTATCACGTAATTTCATTGTGCTCTTGTTCCACCACACTGGGTTGACTTTTGAGGGGTATACCTTTGGTTTCTGGGATTGACTTTGGGCTTTGGTCAGTTTGGCTACGCTCTGGTGGATGTTGGTGTAAGAGCAATCAGTTAAATTCAGAGAGAGGTTTAACTTGAATTTGTCCCAATTTGCTGCATTAGTTTTGTATTTTGGAGTGGGGGTTGTTTTGGAGGGTTGGTATTGTGTGACAATATTGGTTATGCTGGGGAAATGATCGCTGCCGTGTAAGAAATTATCAATCGACCAGGAGCATCTGTGTAAAATATCGGCTGAGACCAGCGTGATGTCAACACAAGTGAATGTGGAATGGGTTGAGAAGTGGATGGGTGATCCATTATTTAAAACTGCGATATTGGATTGGGAAATAAATTTTTCCACTTTTTTGCCGCGAGCGTTTGAGCATACGGAACCCCACAATGGGCTCCAAGAATTAAAGTTTCCATTAATAAGTACTGGGTTGCTAGGGTTGACAAGACGTCGAAGGTCATTTTCATGAAAATATTGTGTTGGTGGAATATACAAATTAATTATAGTTATTTTATTGTTGAGATCCAATAGTAACGCATCGCAGAGAATGTTGCTGCTAATAACAATAGTTTTAGGGGGGATGTGGCGCTTAATTAGGAAGCGAATTCCTTCTTTCTGTGTTGAGTTAAAGTTTTTAAAATAATCAATATATGGTTTGGGGAAAATTATGTTTTTAGAAGTGTTAGCTAGGTGAGTTTCTTGGATACATATAATTTTTTCCCTAATTAGTATAATTAGTTCTTGGTAATATGACAGGATGTTACTGGGAGTTTAGCTTTAAGTATCTTTATTAATTTAGTACAAATGAGTGTTTTGATGGATATTCTTTTTGTAACACACTTATTATTTATGGTTAGGTTAGGTACACAATGAGTGAACTTAGAATTAATTACACGACCGTCTTGTTCAACCGTTTTCTTTCGACTGCCTCGCATGCTCTCTCTCATGACTCTCGCAGATCTGATAATTGTTCGCTCTCTGAGAAATATGCCAGAGTGGTCAGAGAGAGAGAGAGAGAGCCTGCTACAACTCGGCCGTCCTGACTATATAAGATCTCCTGACCTTACTGTTCATATACACTATACAATTCAATCTTAAAATTTAACTTTTACTATTATAAAATATACTTATGTTATTCCTTTTATACATCTCCTATCCATGGTTTTATATTTTGTCCACTCCATACTCCTTGATATGGATTTCTGGAAAGTTGGAATCCTTCTACATCTTTTAATAAAAACCTATCATTCCTTAGAACCTTTTGTATAACGTTTGGTCCCTTGCTTTTTGGAATAAGCTTACGAGATATACCTGCTGTGCTGTCAAAGTTCTTAACCATAGAATAATCGCCTTCTTTATACTCTCTTGCTGAAGTTCTTTTGCTGCTGTAGTGCCCTTCGTTATATTCTTGTGATCGACGAATGTGTGAAGCTCCAAATCTTCTTATCTCTTCTAAATCTATTGGGCTGTCTGTAGTATCCAATTCTTCAATCTTTTCTCTAAATTCGTCTATAACGTTTCCTCTTTGAGCTATTCCAAATAACATTATGCTGGGGTATTGTTTAATGCTTCTGTGAAAAGTGTTGTTTAGTGCGTGCTCTACATCTTCGACAACTGTGTCCCAATGATTTCCCTTGTCTGGTTCTGCCAACTTTGCTATAATAGGTCCCATACTTCGATTTAGCCTTTCCACTTGCCCGTTGGCTTGCGGGGATCCTGTCGCTATTTTCACATGTTGCACACCCTGACTATCTAAAAACGCCTCGAATTCTGATGAAGTGGAACAACTACCCCTATCAGAAACTATGCATCTCGGTCTACTATAACTCCTGAAATATGTTTTTAATGCTTCGATCACCTCTTTGGTACTCGTTGTCTTTGTCGTGTATAGTCTGACGAACTTTGTAAACCCGTCCACTACTGCAAATATATGTTTTTTTGCTTTTCCTGCTTCAATCGGACCGTAATGGTCAATATGGACTAAGTCAAGTGGTTTGTCCCCTGCTGTTCAAAAACACTTCCCCTTTGCCGCATTTGGGAGAGAAAGCTACGCATCGTAAACAGTTTTGTATGTGTTTTGTTGCTATCTTTAGATTTGGGAACCAGTAACTCTTCCTATTGCATCTAACATTTTATCCTACCTATGTGACCCAATTCATCGTGGTACTTATATAGGACATGATACTCCATACCTTT
>JAECWY010000006.1:0-17693 GCA_018151275.1 Drosophila prosaltans | reverse complement strand
GCTATTCAAGCAAAAGCTTTTGAAAAATTATATGCACCTTCAATTGCAACACTTCGGCAGTTCTATACTCTTCACCAGTCCAACACGAAAGCCTTGTGGAATCAGTAGATTCACAAACCACTAAATCCTTTCAGAATTTATAGATCTAGCACCATCAAAGGATTTGAAAAGTGTATGCAACCGAGCGTCATATACAGATTTCAGTAAGGCTTTGACTAGTTATCCATAAGTTATTACTTATAAAGTTAAACGCAATTGGCTTCCCAAATATTTCCACTCTGTTGGATTCGTGAGTATCTGACAAGCAGAACACAAAAGGTCTTATTTAAGTCTTCCTTTTCCAGATGCATCAATGTGACTTCGGGGATGCCCTAGGGTAGTCATCTTGGTCCGTTGCTGTTCACCCTCTTCATAAATGATCTTCCTTCCGTCTTGCTTCATTCACATGGGCTCATGTATGCAGACGATGTTAAGCTTTGCCTTAGCTATAGCAATATTGTTTCGTCCGCACAATCTTTTAAACTTAAATACCACTAAGTGCAAGGTTATGTCGTTCTCCTCAGATGATGACGTACTCCTTGAACAACACTCCATTAGAACGCCTTGATGAAATGAATGATTTAGGTGTACTTATGGACCGTAAACTAACCTTCAAATCCCATATCTCTACGATAATCGCTAAAGCCACGAGGCGTTCTTGGTTTTTGTTAAGAGATGGTCGAAAGAATTCGACGATCCTTACACTACCAAAATTCTCCTATACCTCTTTGGTCCGTCCTATTTTGGAGTACGGATCATGCATATGGTCACCTCAATATGAGTCACACCAAATTAAAATTGAATCTATTCAAAAACAATTTCTGCTTTTCGCTCTTCGTGGTCTTAACTGGGATCGCAATGTCAACCTGCCATCGTACTCTAGTAGACTTCTCTTAATTAATCTTCCTTCTCTTTACTAACCGTAGAAAAATGCTTGGTGTTATCTTCATACACAGCTCCTAATTGGTGATATTGACTCGCCTGAGTTATTACACCAAGTAGATCTTTCGCGTAACATCTGGGCCTACTAGAAACTATATTCCCTTATCCCTTGCACACTGTACTTACTAACTATGCCTTGCATAATCCCTTTCTGAGTCCTGTCGGTTGATTATAATCGACTTTATCGTGAGATCAGCCCAGAGCTCTCTTTATCAGTACTAAAATCTTCTATCATTTCCTACTTAGCTCGTAAATAGCTATAGCTTTCGTTATTTGTCTGTTGTTGTCAACGGTTCCCCGCGACTCGTGCCGTACGTCATGCGGTTTGCACTCCTCGGTCGGTTGGGCGGGAGGTTGCGGGCACTTAGCACTCCGATGGGATAGTTTTTTGATATCGTTGGAAGTAGGTAGAGAGGACAACAGATCTAGTGGAACGGTTGTTAGATACTGTGAACTCATGAACAACAGTATGCTCCGGCCAAGAAGATGATGACACAATATAATTAAAATAGTGAGTTCGGGACAGAAATCTTAAATGAAGAAATATCTCTAGCCTTACTAAACTTAAATTTTCTAATTCAGATATCACGAGGCAGGAAAATGAAAGGCCTTCTATGGATGAAAGCAATGAGATCATCTTCAGCAGTGTTTACATGCAGGCGGGACACACAAAAATATGCTTCTTTGGCGTAATTGCTCTAAGAGTGCAAGAACGACTCACATCGGTAGAAGCAACGACGTCTGTAGTAAAAGTAGCAGTACAACACCATTAGTGCTCGAAGTTAATTATTGGGGTGACAACTTCAGCTGTAGACATTGGAGCAGTAGTAGCAGCTAAGAACTAGTGCTGGGAACAGATAGATGTTTACTAACATCGATGTTTCGATATTTGCATGAGTCCCACATCGATGTATCGATTTTTTATCAAAATATTTTGAGTCCCAAAAATTTTAAAAACAAAGTTCGTATCAAAAACAAAACATGAATTTCTTTTTTAAATCATAGTTAACACAAGTTTCATAACCTTAAACTACTTAAAAACGATGACTTTATTTCATGAGATTATTCCTTTCGAATCTTTTTTATCCAATCATTTTTATTAATGAAAAGCAGCATGTCAAATTTGTGGTATTTCCGGCTTGTTTGGTATATTTGGCCACATTTTAAAGCATTACGTAGACTTGCCATCCGCAGACTTCTTAAAAATTCCCACACCCCAGACTTACCATATTTTGTCCTCTTGCGTGATATATTATCCTCTCCATTACTATTTACATTTACTATGTCGTAATCTACAAACAAAAACATATTTGTTACATTAGATTAAAGCTCGTGGTGCTGCAGCCTACGGGTGGCCATTGTCCTTCCCTCTTAAAAAACTTCTCCATTTCCACAGTACCTGCAAAAACACACCAAAACCTTAAATGAAAGTGACTACGCTTCTCAGCATTTTTTGACTCGCTGTTGTTAAAATGAATTTTGCAGCCCTTTTACCTTACAGCTTTATCCCGCGTTTTTGTTTCTGTAAGTAATGGTGCACAATGGTCTAGTGATTATGATATCGGTAACTGCAGTTACAAAAACATGATACTTGGATGTCTATGAAAAAATCGATGGACGTTGACAAATCGATAAGTTTTCCCAGCACTTCAAGCAGAACTATTATCGATGGCAATCAGTTACATCATTTGAGCAGTAATCTGGGCAATTTAATAGCCTCCCTAGTTCAATGCAATGTGGCTATGGTAATGTCAATAGATTTCACCTTCCTTCAGTCAAAATATTTGTAATAACAGATTATACTCCAACGGCAATGCTGTAAGTGTCACATTGGTTTTCAGCTTGACCATGGTCAGTTAGCATTTTGTTAGTAAAAGGAATGTTTTTCTTGACTTACGTAGGCAATAATATTGACTATGTGTGCTGGTGATAAAACAAAAAATACGTAAACATGGGCTTGCAGTGAAAATTGTAAAGGAAATTTGACGATAGGCCTTTTATATAATCTTGTAAAAATATTAATTTAGTCAGTAATTTTAGTTTTAAATGATAAGATTTATTTTTAGTTTCGCTTCTTGCTTGAATATAGCACTCCTTTTTATGCAAATGGAATATTTAAATTAGGGAGTAAAAAAACCGTGGTCGCTTAGGCCAGTTTTGAATTCTTGCATCGCGCGTTTGTGTTCTGCTGTTTGTTATTTTTTATTTATCTTTCGCTTCAGGGTATACTGCGCGGCTGCGAGTTCGGTATACTAAGCTTATACTTGTTTTCGTTTCTTTTCTTGTTATTTTTTTTTTTTTTTTTTGTACTTCTAGAATTTAAATTTTTAGTGTTACTTCAATATATTTTTTTTTTATTCATTTTCTTAACTTCTTATATTTGTACTTGATTTGATTTCATTCGTTGTTGTTTTATTATTCCTTTGGTTTCCTGTTAATTATTCAACTTATCTTTTCTCATTTTTTGCAGATTTTTTTCTTCACTTAGTCACTAGTTTTCTTTATCTTACATAACTATTGTTGTTGTGTACTCCATCTCCGATGATGCCGAATTTATCCCTTTTGGTATTTCCTACTCGTGGTTCGGCGGTTCACACGTTAATTTAAGCATAAGCCCACGTTGCGCAAACTGTGGTTGCGATTTAGTTTTGAACTTGAGTGCCGGTTTACGGGAGTCTAATTTACAACATGTTCGAATTTGAATTGATCACTTAAGGTTCGTTTTTGCCTTAGCGCGTCAATTACGGCCGATTCGTAATTAGATAACTTTTTGCAATATTGTATTCGTGATCGGGTGCCAGTTAAGTTTTTTACTTTATTACTTTAAATCTAACTTGAGACTAATTTTACAAATTTGTTGCGCACGGTGGAAGCAACGTCAGCATAAAGGTGACAAAGAACTCCCTAATGGAAACATTGCAGACGCTGAGCGAGTAGACATTGGATTAGCCACATTATTTTGTTGATGTTACAATATTATTTTGTATATGTTAACTTACATACGTAAGAATGTAAAATATGTTATTGGGGATCTGTAAATAAATGCTATAGCTATTTTTTTATTTAAAAACTAGGCGACCCCACAGACTTCGTCATGTCGAAAACATTTGTTAATCATGTGAATTATAATTATTAAAAAAATATCAGTTTTCTTTTTATTGTAGTCCTTTTGTGGTATACGATATTTTTTTGTTTGATTATTTGGCGCATAGATTTTTTCCTAGATTAATACCACAAACACCTAATGATTGCCCCTGGGTACTTATTTAATTGCATGTGGCCATCCTCGTTTCTGCCACTCCACAGAATAGATCCAGCAGCGTGTCTCTCCAAAGACATAATGTTTGAGAACGAAATTCATTAAAGATTTCAACATTTGTCTAAAGACACTGGCTGTAATATCAAGACGATCAATGGATGATTGCCCAGGAAATAACCCCTCATCCAGTGTGGATAGCATGTAAATTGCAAATCCTCTGGAAGAGTAAAGTAATCCGACCAACATTTGTGTTTTTCTATCAGTATTAATCGCATCTTGAAGGTGAATATACTCTTCATTCTGATTTAACCTGATGAATGTTAATCTCTCCGTTTTAATTTTAACATACATGCTTACATGACACTTGTATTATAATCGCCGACATTTGAGTATGTCATTGTCTTAATTTTCCCTAATCATTAGGCGGTATGAATAATAGTTTATTGAACTGATTTTGTGTTGGTTTCAGAGCCTGAAAATAAATTTTTGTTTTTTATAACATCTATCTTCTTCTATATATATAAAAACGAATCGTAAAATGTTCTGATAAGCCGCATAACTTTAGAGTGACTGATAATAAATCTTCATAGATAAACTAATATTTTAATTACCTGTAATAGGATTTAATATCTTGTTTGAGAATGATGGCAACTATGGCAACGATAGCAACGATGGCAACTTCATCCATCAATATTTTTTTGTTTTATGCGCGAATCCCAGCGGGTACACTAAGTGGCCATAACCTCCCGCCCAACCGCAAATCGCATACCGTGCGAGAGCTCTGATTTGATCACACGATAAAGTCGATTATAATCAGCCGACAGTACTCGAAAGGGATTATGCAATGCATAGTTAGTAGTACAGTGTGGAAGAAAAAGGAAATATAGATTAATTAAAAAAAGTCTACTAGAGTACGATGGCACGTTGACATTACAAGCAAAAAGCAGAAATTGTTTTTAAACAGATTCATTTCTTATTTGGTGTGACTCATATTGAGGTGACCATATGCAAGATCAGGGGCGGATCCAGAGGCAAATTTTGGGGGGAACTCAATATTAAAAAAAAAAAAAAAAATGTCAAAATTTTTATTCAATTCAATTTATTTAATCAATTTTATACTATGTTTGTCCATTTTAGAAAATCTTTCAAAACTTCTTTCGATGTCACCCTCAATGTCGTAGTTTACATGGAGAAGAGCCAGCCCATTAAGTCTCTCCCTGCAGCATCGTAGTCCTCAACCAAGTTTTGATGCGGCGCAAAGAGGAAAAGACCTCTCAGCACTTGCGATGGTTGCTGGCAATGTAAACAAAATATGAACCAGTCTGTGGTAATCGGAAATATGTCCTTGTCACACTTTTGTAGTATTTCGAATGTAGGTGCCAACTCAATTCACCAATAAGCTAGTTGTCAAAATGGCATTTTTGGAAAATCAAAAATGTTGAATCATTTCATAAATTTTAAACTTTAATTACTCAAATACTTTAATAAACTTTTCAGAATGATATATGTATGATGTAGAACGAAGGGAATTCGAAAAAATGTGTATAAAGTGGAATAGTATTGTTACCGCCAATGTTTGAATTTAATAGAAACTGCAATTAACTGCCTTGCCTAACACCTGGAGACGCGTTGAAAAGGAGGAAGCGGAAATACAAAGTTTATTTAAGATTGCGCATTTCAGAAATAATAAAAAACCAACCGTTTGTTAAAATGGTTAAAATAAATAAAATAAAGTGACTTGCTATAGAAAATTGTCGAACCTGGAACTCTCTTTCAACAAGTATTGTGCAATATCATTGCTATTAATGCAGTGAATATGATTGAAATTTCTTAAAAAAATTAAGATATGTATTTTTGGAATAAATTAAATGTCATAAAACTTTAAACTTTACACCGAGTTCGAGAGTATCATCAATTCTCACAACTTTCTGTGTGATTTAAATAAATTTTGTAATATGAATTCGAAGAAGATAATGTTGTTTTATAGAATATAATCAAATTTTAAAGGTGAAGTGGATTTTATTCTAATTCAGTTATGATAAACTTAAAAAAAATTTTTTTATTTTTAACAAGGGTATGTGACATTACAAAATTGCACAACCTGAATGAATCGAAATTTTTTTTACATAGAATTTCATAATGTCGGTGAAACTTGCGAACGTTCCATAGAGTTTCAAACAATTCAAGTTAAATTATAACATTATTATTATTATTATTAAAGTGTAGGATATAGTTATAAACTATCAACCTAACTATATTTTACAAGCACTGGCAACTAAGGCCTTCGGCTTAGACGAAAAACTACATCCATGCACTAGCCTGGGATTCGAACCCGGATCCTCGTTGTTCAGTTGACTAAATGACTGGGCTACTTAGACAACTCACCTACCGAGGACTGCGAGATTTTTATATATATAGATTTACGTAAATTAATGTCTAAAATAATTTTCGATTTTGACATATAAATCAACGGTAATCTGATGAAAAATCTGTTGAACTTTAAAGTCTGCATTTACCGTCATTTAGACAAAAAATAGCTTTCTTCTTTACGCACTTTACTCCTTGACTTCCTTCGAAACTATTCCTGAATCCTAACTCTCTTTATCTAAAATTTTTTTTTTTTTTTTTGTTTTACTTTTTTTTTTTTTGTTCCTTTTTTTTTTCTTGCCTTCTGCCAATTTACTTTTTAGCTTAAAATTATGCTAAACCTTTTCTTATACTATGTATATTATGTTAAGTAATATTAAGCCAATTGCTATTTGTTAGTTGATATTATCTAAGTAAATAAATAAAACGCACTTTTGTCAACAGAACACTTGATGTTTACTCACGTGAGCTGAAGCAAGTCGCATTTGTTTTGTTTTCCAATTATTTATTTTTTTTTATTTATTTAGTTAATCGTAAAAAAAAATTAATTCGAAATCACAATAAGTGTGAAACCAGAGTAACAAAGGCCTTCAGGCTTATAATTTGTTCATTCTCTTATGTTAAAATTGTATTAAAAGCGAAAACACGATCTGTATCATGTTGTATTATAGTTGAGAAATGTCCAGTTCATCAATAATAAGAGTTTTTGTATATCTTTGATTTATATTCTTTTATTTAAAAATCTTAGTAATGCATGCTCGATGCATTCGCTTCGAGTTCTCTTTTTATAATATTTCTTTAAAACTGAACCATGGTTCATTACTGCTAAGACCGCGTAGCTGCGCTGCCAGTGACGCCGGCAGAGGAGCGGTCTGCTTATGACATAAATGCTAACGTAAGCTAAATATGCATATATGGATATATGCAAGAGTGAGGATGTATCATGTGACATTGTGACAAAGTGGTCGCACATGCAATATATGCCGACTCAACAATGTCCAGTACTTATGCTCTCATGGGTGGTCAAGTTTCTTGAGAAGCATAGCACTTGAATATTGTATATATAAATATTATAGCAAAGTGTTACAATATGTTTGTAATATTATTAATATTCTACACTGAGTACAGTGTTCATTTGTTATTATAGAACATGCTACATCCCCCTCCTTTAGAAAAATAACGTAATTCTATGGAGTTATTTTAAAAATTGATTATATTTAACTTATTGATTATTTATATATATTTTTTTTTTTTTTTTTTAATTTCTTGTTTTTTTTTTTAAATTTAATAATATATAGTAGAAAAATTTTCATAAAATGTTTGATTAAAAAAAATATATATATTATATTAAAATTTTTTTTTTTTTTTTTTTTTTCGTACGAGTTCTTTTTTTTTTTTTTTTTGTTTTGTTGATGTATTAACTAATTAGGAATTTAAAATTTTTAACCTATCTTTATGTACTACCTGTTTTTTATTCTTACTATCCTTTATTTTAATGTTACCTTTATTTTCTATTTCTTCTACTGTATATGGACCTAAATACTTAGGTTCTAACTTATGACCTGTATCATTTCTTAATAAAACTTTATCTCCTATTGCTAGTTCTATATTATTTATTTTCCTATCATATAACTCTTTATTTTTAACTTTATGCTGCTCTAACATTATTCTGGCTCTTTTATATGCCTGTTCTAATCTAAATTTTGATTCCTTAGCATAGTCATCTATATTATAGAGTGGATTAATTCTATCTATTGTATTAAAATGTTTTGGCAAGTTTGAAGCTTTACCAAAAACTAACTCATATGGACAATAATCATGTGCCATAGAGGGCGTTGTATTGAAACAATATGCTAAGTATCTTATCCATACATCCCAGTCAGTTTTGTCAACCGAGATGTATGAACGTATAAACTCATTAAGTGTTCGGTGGCTTCGCTCCACAGTTCCCACAGTCTGGTGATGATGTGCAGTTGAAGTTATATTTTTAATTTTTTTGCACTTTTGTCTTTTATTGGTATGATTACAAGGTATTTTGTTAGGTCGCAGATTAAAGTTACTGCATACTCATTTCCTTGTTCTGATCTGGGAAGTGGACCGATCGTATCCACAATTACCCGATCGAAAGCCATTTGTGGCGTTTCAGTTATTGTCAATGGAGTTTTAGTGTGTTTTGTTGTTTTTGATTTTTGACATTTATTACACTTTTTCACATATTGAGATATATCTCTTGTCATGTTTCTCCAATAATAATGCCTTTTTATTTTGGCCAATGTTCTAGTAATTCCCGTATGACCTCCTTGTATTGGATCATCGTGGAACGTAAACAGTATTGCTTCTTTTTCTTTATCATTATTTGATAATAGGGTCACAAATCATTATTTTCTTTTTCTTTACCTGCGCAGGTATTTAACTGTTTACTTTGATTTCTGGTAGTGACTTTCAGAATTTTATTATTATTTTGTATATTTTGTAAGTCTTTTATTGTGATTCTTGATAGCGCGTCGGCTACGAAATTGTCTTTACCCTTTAGATACTCCACAGTGAAATTATATTCCTCTAATTCAAGTCTCATTCTAGTCAATTTTGAACTTGGATTTGTCATTGAAAACAAATAAGTTAATGCCCTATGGTCCGTTTTGACAGTGAAATGTCTACCATAAATGTATGGTCTGAAATGTGTAATTGCCCAATGAATCGCCGCTAGTTCTTGTTCTGTTGTACTTTTATTACTTTCACCCTTTGTGAAAGATCTGGATGCGTATGCAACTGGGAGTTGTAGTCCATTTTTGTTTTGTGTTAGGACTGCTCCACATGCGAATTTACTTGCATCCGTGATTATGCAAAATTCTTTGCTAAAATCTGGGTATTGCAACAGAGTGGGATTCATTAATGCTGATTTTAGATGATCAAGTGCGTTTTGGCACTCAACTGTCCATTCGAATTTTACATCTTTCTTACATAATCTTGTTATGTGACGAGAATAATCAGCGAAATTTTTTATAAATCTTCGGTAATAATTGCAAAATGCAACGAATCTTCTAGCGCTGTCCGCATCATGTGGGACTGGATAATTTTGAATGACTTCATATTTTGTGTCATCAGGTAAGATTCCTTTATCTGTGCACTTGTGTCCCAAAAAGGTGACTTCATGCATGAAAAATGAACATTTTTCAGGATGTAACTTTAGGTTGTGCTGTCGACACTTCTCAAAAACATCATTATTAAGTCATTATTAAGTCATCCATATAAAGGAAAGCTTGAGAAGGTTCAAGTCCAGAAAATGCTATAGTCATCATTCTTTGGAACGAATTTGGCGCTATTTTTAAACCGAATGGTAATCGCGTGAAACGATATGAGCCATTACATGTTGAAAAGGATGTAATGTCCCGTGACTCTTTTTCAAGTTCAATTTGATGAAAAACTGACATTAAGTCAAGGCATGAAAAGTATTTTGCTCGACCTAGTTGATCTAAAATATCATCAATTCTAGGGAGTGGAAATTTATCTGCCAATAATTTCTTGTTAATCTGACGATAGTCAATTATTCTTCAAATATTCAAATATTCTTATCAAATATTCTTATTTTCGGAGTTTGGTAGCGATTTTTTCGGTACCAATAGAAGTGGGCTATTATATGCAGATACGGAGGGCTCGACTATTTCGTCGTTTATTAATTTTTGGACTTGTTTCTGAATTTCGTCTTTTTGACTATGAGGATTTCTATAGTTCTTTATGTAAATAGGCTCATCATCCATCAGTCTTAACTTCTGCTTATAGAAATTGTTTGTGCTAATTGGTTCAGTCTCAAGGCCGAACACATCACTGTATTTTTTACATAAGACCATCAATTTGTCATGAAATTGTGGTGGAAAATTCTTTGATAAAGTTGTTAGTACTGACTTCTCTCTTTGTTTTGGATCTAATTTAACTACTTCGTAGTTCGAAAGTGGTTCATATTTTAGATTATTTAAATTTATAATCTGAGGTTTGTCTGTTGTATTTAGCAGCCTTATGACCGCATTTTGAGATTTTGTGATGGTATTTGCTATGTAAATACCATGCTGAATTTCTTGATTCGGAATCAATACACTGTCATCTTGTGAGTTTAACTCAACTTCTCGGACAACTTGGGATATTGCTGGCAGAACTAAGGAATTATTGCCAGAACTGTACGTAATTGGTACGAAAATAGGATATTTTAAATTGTCTGGTCTCATTACAAACCAGTGTTCAGAGTGATCGAAATCTATTTGACAGTTGTATTTTAACATAAAATCGACTCCAATTATTCCATCACATGGAATAGCGAAAAGGGAATTCACGATATGAAAATCGTGTGGGATAATATATTTAAACGTTTGTATGTCAACTGAAGTAATTCCATTGGATTTGATTACTTCTTGACTTATTCCCTGTATGTTGACGGTATGATCTGTCCGGATATTTTGAAATGTATCGGAATTTTCTTTTAGAATGGATATTTGCGCACCGGTATCTATTAAAAATATCAACTGTTTTCCGGTTGCCTCATTAGTGAATTTTACGAAAGTATTTAAGTCAAGACTAATTCTGTGAATTTTGCTATTTATTTCTACTGGGTATCTAAAGGTGTTTGGGAGTTTCCCGAACTAGACTGTATTGCTCGGACATTATTATAACCATTTTGTTGGTTATTTGATCTATTTCCTCTATTATTATTATTATTTCTACCGTTTCCTCTGTTGTTTCTTCGACTGTTATTGTTATTGCTTCGGTTTTGCGGGTAATTCTGGTAACTACGATTATTATAGTTATTATAATAACCGCGACCATTTCCTCTACCGCGGTAATTATATGAATTGTTATAACTACCACGGCCCCTCTGTGCATACAATACTGAATTAGGAGCGCCAGTCATGTCAGTACTACATTCTAAGTACTTCATGATGGCTTCATTCATATTTCTGAAGTTTCCTGATTCTAGTATGCCTCTGAGTTTACCACTATCGCAATTCCGTTTCATTGTAGAGATGGCTTCTTCAGTACTGAATGACTCAGCGAGCTCTGATGATAGACCTTCTTCAATGTATGTTGATTCCAATGTTTTTCTCATATTTTCAATTTCTGATGTAAACTTATCAGCAGTTTTACCCTTTTGGACAATTTTGGACAATCTCGTTTTAACTACTCTTGATGGTTCACCAACTATAGTAGTTTCCAATTTATTTATTATTTCTCTGACTGTTTTGAGTTGTTTGAATCTACATAGTGTTCCGCAAGTAAGTTTTGATTTTATTACGGCAACAGCTACGTCTTCAAATTCTTCCTTGGTTAAATCAATTAACTCTAGGGCAGTGAGGAATGGATCAAGATTTCTCTTCTGTCCATCGAACTCTGGAATAGAGGATGAAATTTCTTTCATATATGCTCTTTTAGATTTTGCCTCAGTCATTTTGTCTTGTTTGGGTATAACACTCGTATCTAGTTCAAAGTCAGAATCGTTGTCTTGTTCAGACAATGTATTTAATTCGGATTCGTTATGTGGTAAAGTGAGTGACGCGGGAATTGTTAGATCGTGTAGATCTTTTTCTTCAATTTCTCCTTCGTCTGATTCTGCACTTTCCAATTCAGATTTTTCTTTGTGTTCTTCAACCTCTATAGTTAAAGGTGAATTCAGAACTGTTGGTACAAATATGTCCAAATTATATTTTTCTTTTATGTGTATTAGATTTGCTCGTAACTTGATCAATAATTTTGAAATCTTTGACCAGTTCGTGCTATCTATGTTTATTCTGTTCTCATGGACTAATCTTCGTGTCTTATTAAAAGAGTCAACCAGAATTATTGCATGCTTATTCAGCGTTTCTGTCTGAATATTCCTATTCTGAGTTATGCACTTATATGACTTTTTGAAATTTTCTTTAATTTTTTGGATATGGAAAAATAATTCTTTCCATTCCATGCTTTAGTTTAATATATTTATTTAATAAAAAAAAATTTTTTTTTTTTTATTCTATTATCTCTATATCCTCATCCGACTCAACAATATCTATTGTTTCTATGTCTGTCTTAAATATATTGTGTACCCATTCTGGTACACCTCTACCTTTAGGATTTCTCATTAATACCTTACCATATACTACTTTTATGGACTTTTCCATAAGCTCTACTATGTTTTTCTTAAACTTGTAATTATTAGCTATCCAATACCGCATTTCCTTGTACTTGTAATTTGTTTCGCCTGATTCTATCAGGTAATCAAGGAACGGTATGTACTTCCTTAGACGTTTAGTCTCTATTATTTCCATTGAGGAGAAATTCTTCGTAGTATTATTTTTATTTATATTTTTTTCTCTGCTCTTCATCCATCAAATAGAACTGAAATGTTCCTGTTGCGTTTGAAAAGCAACAAATAAATGGAAGTGATAAAATGAAGCAGGCACGTACCCTACTATTCTCTTTGATTGGGAATTGTTCACCAAATTTTTCCAAGTAATATATTTCTATTTTTGCTAAGCTGATAGCGCGTTGAGGTGAGTTGATATTTTCACTCTTAAAAACCTCGATTATATCGGACTCTATGCTAGGATGGTTTTCTACTACCCTACTAAAATAAGTATCTAACGTACTCATATTCCTATTTTAGTTAATACATAACATTCAATAAAAATTTATTTAAAGTTGAAACTTTAATTTTATTTATTCGAGAAATTCGAGAGAAATTGATTCGTTTGATAATATATATAATTTTTTTTTTATTAATTTTTCTTTTTTTTTTTTTAAAATGTACCTTCATTTCAGGTTTGCATACTTTATTTAAATCTTGTCCAAGTCATTGGCTCGGCTTAGGGCTCTTTTTGTTATACATTTGTTATGTAGCCTATATGCCTTGAACAAAATGTATGCAATCAAAATTATGACCATTGTCAATAAAAGTGCATTAGTAATACTTAAATCAACGTTTGATGATTCAACTTTATTTATCACGTTAGCAGTGGAGTCCACTGTCTTCGTGTCTATTAATCCCATTTTGGATTTTTTATCAATTATTAAATTTGTGGTTAAATCATCAAACTTATTTATACTATTATCAAACATATAAAAAATTCGAGACAATTTTTAAGAAAACTTTTGTATATCTATATAGAAAAATTTTCTTTTACATTACCCTACCTAATTTTGCGCATAGCTTTACAGGCTATGCTTCTATTGATCGGAAATGCTTCCGCTCAATTTAACAATGTTTTTTTTTTTTTTTACAATTTATGATTTTTCTTTAACATTTCATTTAAATTTATATTAACTTTAAAAGATATTTGTGTGTGTGTGTGTGTGTGTTTTTTACATTTGGTTGTGTTTGTTTTTATTTTTCATTTGGTTGTGTGTGTTTTTATTTTTCATTTTCTTGTGTGTGTTTTTATTTTTCATTTGGTTGTGTGTGTTTTTATGCTTTCGTGCTGCTGCTTTCTCTTAGATCCCCTTTTTTTTTTTGGCATCAGCTTGTCGTCGCCCGTTGGCTTCGCTGATGCTCCCTCGATGGCGTAAAAAGCGGCCTGCTTTTCACGCTGTTGTCTCTGCTGCTGTTGTCCTGGGCCTATGGGCTCAGGCGGTACCGGTGCCGGTCCTCGCACCAGATTTACTGTTTCTCCAACAGGTGTATTCGCAAAAGGGGCTCTCCAATGGCCCGGGGCAGTCTCTTGGGCACTTCTTTACTGGCTTCGGCAGGTTTGCTTTGGAAGGTGGAATTATTTTTATTTTATATTTTATTTTATTTTTTTTTTTAAAAATTTTTAAAAAAAAAAAAAAGGTTTTCGTTTATAAAAAAATTTTTTTTTTTTTTTATTAAAAAAAAGTTTTTTTTTTTTTTTTTTTTTTTTTTTTTTTTTTTTTTTTTTTTTTTTTTTTTTTTTTTTTTTTTTTTTTTATTTTTTATCCCTTTTTCCTAAAATTTTAAATAAAAAAAATTTTTAAATTTTTTTTTTTTTTTTTTTTTTTGTTGTTTTTTTTTTTTTTTTTATTTTTTTTTTTTTTTTTTTTTTTTATTTATTTAATATAATTAAAATTTATTAAAAAAAATTTTTTTTTTTTATTTTTTTTTTTTTTTTTTTTTTTTTTTTTTTTTATTTTTTTTTTTTTTTATTTTTATTAAATTTTTAAATTTTTCCTTTAATTTTTTTAAAATTTGTTTAATTTTTTTTTTTTTTTTTATAGGAAAGGTGGGTTAAAATTTTTTTTTTAAAGTTATATTTTTAAGTGTTTTTTTTGGAAGTTTTTTTTTTTTTTTTTTTTTTTTTTTTAATTTTTTTTTTTTTTTTTTTTATAAAATGTTTTTTTTTTTTTTGTAATTATTTCATAAAAAAAAAGGGGATAAATTTTTTTTTTTTTAAAATTTTTTTTTTTTTTTAAAAAAAATTTTATTTAATTTTTTTTTTTTTTTTTTTTTTTTTTTTTTTTTTTTTTAATTATTAATTTTTTTTTTATTTTAATTTTTAAAAATATGTTTGGAGGGGATACGAACTTCGGGGGGGCGGAGGTTGCCCCACCCTTCTAATTTTTATATGTTGTAGAGGTATGTTTTTCACTGAGTGAGTTAGAGTGGTCTTTGGCTTTCTGTTCTCAATTTCTGACTTTAAAAAGTCAAGTTCAGCTTGTAATTTTTGGGCAGTTGCCCATGGAGGAGGTGTAGGATTTGTGTACAGCAGCCACTTTATGTGCGCTATCCTTTTATTTATTTTGTTCTTCAATCCTCCTCAGTAAAATTTTTTTCATTTGCATTTCCATTTTCATGTATTATTTTGGTTTTTAGTCTTCCTTCTTTTATGTATGTATGTTTTCTGCCTTCCAGAATTATGCCATGTGCTTCAGTTTTCCTTTATTGCAGTTTTCCTTCGTCTTGTGTTCCCATGAACACTGTCACGGTCGCCATGTATTATAAAAATCCCCCGTGTCTCCAATGTTTTATTTGTCCATTTAATTCAAAAGATGTTCAATGATTTTTGATGTTCTTGTTATGTTCTTTTATTTAAATTCTTTATTATTTACTCGGCATTATTCACATGTATATGCTTCGAGTTCTCTTCTTATAATATTTCTTTAAAACTGAACCATGGTTCATTACTGCTAAGACCGCGTAGCTGCGCTGCCAGTGACGCCGGCAGAGGAGCGGTCTGCTTATGACATAAATGCTAACGTAAGCTAAATATGCATATATGGATATATGCAAGAGTGAGGATGTATCATGTGACATTGTGACAAAGTGGTCGCACATGCAATATATGCCGACTCAATAATGTCCAGTACTTATGCTCTCATGGGTGGTCAAGTTTCTTGAGAGGCATAGCACTTGAATATTGTATATATAAATATTATAGCAAAGTGTTACAATATGTTTGTAATATTATTAATATTCTACACTGAGTACAGTGTTCATTTGTTATTATAGAACATGCTACAATGTTGTTAATATATTAGTCAGATAACACCGCCGCCCTAGTTTTAACCATATACAAATTATTGGCCAACAATCGAGTGTACATACATAATAACCACCTGTATAGCTTTCCCAGTTGCTTCATAGGGAAGTAAAAGCTGAGATTAAAAGGAATTGACGGAAAGGCCCCACACCAAGTAGTGATGTGCCTGCAAACAATATTATATATATCAGATATATCAGAAAACAAAGTATATACACTACTCTTTCATCAAATATATGTATATCCAATAATCCATATAGATATATAAAGACAATTCGATATCGCCGCCCGCTAGTTCTAACCATAAAAAATTGTCATTTTGTCTTGTTTGGGTATAGCACTCGTATCTAGTTCAAAGTCAGAATCGTTGTCTTGTTCAGACAATGTATTTAATTCGGATTCGTTATGTGGTAAAGTGAGTGACGCGGGAATTGTTAGATCGTGTAGATCTTTTTCTTCAATTTCTCCTTCGTCTGATTCTGCACTTTCCAATTCAGATTTTTCTTTGTGTTCTTCAACCCTCCATAGTTAAAGGTGAATTCAGAACTGTTGGTACAAATATGTCCAAATTATATTTTTCTTTTATGTGTATTAGATTTGCTCGTAACTTGATCAATAATTTTGAAATCTTTGACCAGTTCGTGCTATCTATGTTTATTCTGTTCTCATGGACTAATCTTCGTGTCTTTTTAAAAGAGTCAACCAGAATTATTGCATGCTTATTCAGCGTTTCTGTCTGAATATTCCTATTCTGATTTATGCACTTATATGACTTTTTGAAATTTTCTTTAATTTTTTGGATATGGAGAAATAATTCTTTCCATTCCATGCTTTAGTTTAATATATTTATTTAATAACAAAAATTTTTTTTTTTTTATTCTATTATCTCTATATCCTCATCCGACTCAACAATATCTATTGTTTCTATGTCTGTCTTAAATATATTGTGTACCCATTCTGGTACACCTCTCTACCTTTAGGATTTCTCATTAATACCTTACCATATACTACTTTTATGGACTTTTCCATAAGCTCTACTATGTTTTTCTTAAACTTGTAATTATTAGCTATCCAATACCGCATTTCCTTGTACTTGTAATTTGTTTCGCCTGATTCTATCAGGTAATCAAGGAACGGTATGTACTTCCTTAGACGTTTAGTCTCTATTATTTCCATTGAGGAGAAATTCTTCGTAGTATTATTTTTATTTATATTTTTTTCTCTGCTCTTCATCCATCAAATAGAACTGAAATGTTCCTGTTGCGTTTGAAAAGCAACAAATAAATGGAATTGATAAAATGAAGCAGGCACGTACCCTACTATTCTCTTTGATTGGGAATTGTTCACCAAATTTTTCCAAGTAATATATTTCTATTTTTGCTAAGCTGATAGCGCGTTGAGGTGAGTTGATATTTTCACTCTTAAAAACCTCGATTATATCGGACTCTATGCTAGGATGGTTTTCTACTACCCTACTAAAATAAGTATCTAACGTACTCATATTCCTATTTTAGTTAATACATAACATTCAATAAAAATTTATTTAAAGTTGAAACTTTAATTTTATTTATTCGAGAAATTCGAGAGAAATTGATTCGTTTGATAATATATATAATTTTTTTTATTAATTT
>JAECWY010000569.1:0-11622 GCA_018151275.1 Drosophila prosaltans | reverse complement strand
AAATAATAATAAATAAAGTAAAGAAAACATAAATATTTTCATACAAAAAAGCATTTCTCGCAAAAAATTTTGTTAGTTGTAAGGTAATCCTGTCTGTATTCGTTATGTATTGGCCGCATTTTGCAAGGAAAATTAACTTTACTGCGAAAATCTCACCTATGCATAGCTACGTGCATAGAACATATGGCCATTTTTGGAGAGACGTTGATCCTTTTCTACGGTACCGTGGACGTCCCCGATTGAGGGGGGGAATAGTTATCATATAAAGATTTAAATTCAACGGTCCTAGATAAGTGAGGCTTTAAAGTTATCACTGGAGGCTTTGGCCCTACAAAACTTTTCCCAGCTGATAAGAGCTTCAAACTCCACGTGGTTGCTGACGTGGAGTCTGCTGATTGGCGTAAATGCAAAAGCTTGACGAAGGGCAAGCTTTAGTTCTTGAGTCGATGTGCCAACCAGTCTCAATTGAACTTACTCAGTTGAACTTTTAAAGGCACGTCTGCGTTGCTGCCTATTCTCAATAAACTTCACTCCGTCGAACGCACGTCTTCTCTGCCTATTGTTTTCTACCTGCGTTTACGGGTAGCATCCTCAAACCCTCCCAACAGGTTATGGGCCCAGGAGCGGTTATAGGTAGAAAGAACAAAAAGACAGTGATCGGTTTTTGTGACGAAGTGTAGTGCACAAATAATTAAATTTACGAACTTTATGTTAAAAAAGAAAAGAGACTCCAGCAAGATGAGTAATTTGTATCATATTGAGAAGTTGGATGAAAAGAACTTTGATTCTTGGAGCATACAAATGCGAAGTGTGCTTGTTCACTCCGATTTGTGGGATGTGACATGTAACCCAATGCCCACGGAGGCAGCGGATGCTGCAAATCTGGCAGCAGCAGATCGCAAGGCATTAGCAACAATAACGCTAAGTGTAAAGCCATCGCAACTGGCATATATAAAGAACTGTGAAACAGCAAATGCGGCATGGACAAAACTACGAGATGTTCATTAGCCAAAGGGACCAGTGCGAAGAAGAAATTATTAAGTTTGCGCTTATTGGAAGGTCAAGGTATGCCAAGTTATTTAAATTCATTCTCTGAGATTTTGGATGAGCTTGCAGATGTTGATATTGAGATGAATGATGAATTACGAACCATCATTTTGTTATCCAGTTTGCCAGATAAATTTGAGAATTTCGTTATCGCCATAGAGACACGCAACAATTTGCCCAGTTTTGAAATTCTTTGCATAAAATTGAAGGAAGAAGCAGAGAGAAAAAGTCTTACGGAGACGAAAGAAAATAGACAAGAGGCATTCATCGTGTCACAGAACAGACACACATACCAACAACCACATTCAAACAAAAGTCGAACGCAAATTACTTGCTTCAAATGTGGCAAGCGAGGGCATGTAAAGGCACAATGCAAAACAGAGAGAGAGAGCAAAAGAGAGACCCAAAGAGAGACCAAATATAAAGAGAGCACAGAGAGCAAGCAATGCAGCTTAATAAATGTCTTGGAGACGGAGAGCATTGCAAAGAAATGGTGCTTAGACTCTGGCGCAACCAGCCATATGTGTTGTGACAAAAATATGTTCACAGAATTTGAGGCACATAAAGAGAAGATCAGTTTGGCAAATGCGGGTATTTTATATGCAGAAGGCAAAGGAAAAGTTAATTTGCAAACTAACACAGCTGGCAGGAAATTTTATGTCAGTGGCTCGTGTTATTGAGTATAACAGCGAGGTGTATTTTGGAAAATACGTAGCTAGAGTCATACAGCATGGCAAATGTATTCTAAATGCTACCAGGGTTGGAAACTTATACGTTTTTGAAGCAAAAGTCGAAAACATCTTCGCAGCTATTGAAGATAATGGAGAGTTGTGGCACAGAAGTCTTGGTCACCTCAATTACACAAGTCTAACGCAGATGAAGAATAAAAATTTGGTTCGTGGAACAACTGCAGAAAATATACATACAAACGTTCCTTGCAAAACTTGCATGTTAAGCAAAATACAAGTGCAACCATTTCCAAAGACAGCAGATAATCGAGCCAGTGAGATTTTGGAATTAATTCATAGCGATGTTTGTGGACCGTTTGGAAATAAATCACTTGGTGGTTTAAGATATTTCCTCACATTTATTGATGACAAATCCAGAAGAGTGTTCGTATATTTTCTAAAAGGCAAGGATGAAGTTTTCAGCAAGTTTGTGGATTTTAAAAACTTAGTGGAGCGGCAAACAGGAAAAAAAGCTAAAATGCATTCGCAGCGACAATGGTCGGGAATATGTCAATAAGGCGTTTGATGAGTTTTGAAACTACATGGAATTTCTCGACAGTTAACAATAGCCTACACACCACAGCAAAACGGCGTTGCAGAGAGAGCTAATCGTACTCTGGTTGAAATGGCCAGATGTTTGTTGGCGCAGTCAGGATTGTGTGAGGCGTTATGGGCAGAAGCTATATACACGGCTGTATATCTTCGTAATCGATCTCCTACGAGTGCACTGATCAACCAAACACCAATGGAAGCGTGGACCGGTAAGAAACCTTGTATAAGTCATCTTAAAGTTTTTGGTTCCGTTGCAGTGGCATTGTCCAAGGGTAATCATGACAGCAAATTTCAACCAAAAGGAAAAGAGTATCGCATGGTGGGCTACTCAAGAGAAGCCAAGGGTTACAGACTCTATGATGCAGAGACACGTAAAGTGGTTGAAAAGAGAGATGTACTTTTTGATGAGCGAGATCTCTTGGTGCAAAGTGGCAGTACGACAGTTACATTTGATTTGGCTGGACCTTATGGTCAAGATGAAGTTCCTTTTCTGGATCAGGACGCGGATGAAAATGATACAGACGAACAAGAGGGAAGAGTCTACAGAGTCAAGTAGCGGTGATGATTCTTTTCATAGCACAGATGAAAAGAAGTTCTACATGTGGAAGAAGAACAACGAGTGGGTCCTGGAAGGCCGAAATTAATCAGGACGGGCGAGACCTGGTCGCCCAAAGAAGCAGTACAACATCCTTGGATCAATAGTTGCAAGCGATGTGCCGATTCCAGCAACTTACGAAGAAGCTATGAGTGGATCCTATTCATCACAGTGGCGTGAAGCAATGGCTACGGAATATAAGTCTCTGGTCAAAAATGAGACGTGGGAGCTGGTGGAGTTACCAAAAACCAGCCCCTTGGTAGGATGCAAATGGGTTTTTAGCCTTAAAAAGGATGCTCAAGGAGGATTAGAGCGATTTAAGGCACGGTTAGTTGCGAAAGGATGCTCGCAACAATTTGGTGTAAACTACAAGGATACTTTTGTACCGGTATGCCGACTTGAGAGTGTGCGATTTGTTTTGGCACTAGCAGCAGAGTTGCAGTTATACTTACATCAGATGGATGTATGCACGGCGTACCTCAACAGCGATCTAAAAGACACGGTCTACATGAAGCAACCTCTGGGATACATCGATGAGAATAATCCAAAGGCAGCATTATTGCTGAAGAAGGCAATATATGATTTGAAACAATCAGGAAGGGAATGGAATTCCAAGCTGCATGGCGTTCTACTGGAAATGGGATTTAATCCATGTAGCAGTGAACCATGCTTATACCAAAAGCGTGGGGCAGGTGATTTGGCATTAATTCTTGTATACGTTGATGATTTACTTATAGCATGTCGATCGAAGCCAATGTTGGATAGTATCAAAGCAGCAATTTCAAATGCGTTTGACTGCACAGACAAGGGCGCAACAGAGCTATTTTTGGGCATGGAAATTCAGCGTGGTGGTGATCTTGGGCCAATTACTTTGGGCCATTCTCAATATATCAAGGAGATGTTGAGGCGCTATGGGATTGAGAATTGTAGAAGTGCGACTACTCCTTTAGATGCAGGGCATCAGGTGGCATGTGACAACAAGGCATGCAAAAAGGTTGATCCGAGAAGCTTTCAGACGCAGATTGGCGAGCTGATGTGGTTGGCGCTTACTACAAGGCCAGATATATTGCATTCAGTTGCAAAGTTGGCACAGCGGAATCAAGATCCCCATTCAGAGCATGAGGCAGGTGTGAAGCACATTCTGCGGTACTTAGCAACGACGGTGGACAAGAAGTTAAACTACAAGCAAAACCGGCAAGGCATTTGTTGGATATGCAGATGCTGACTGGGGAGGTGACAAAGTCGACCGAAAGTCATACTCGGGATATGTTTTCTTCTTGGCTGGTGGACTAATATCGTGGAAATCAGAGAAACAGCGCAGCGTAGCACTCAGTAGTACTGAGGCAGAGTATATAGCGCTATCAACCGCATGCAAGGAGGCAGTTGTTTTGCGGCGCTTGATCGTCGAGCTTGGGTGCGGAGATGGTACTACCTCAACAATCATATACGGAGACAACTTAAGTGCTCAACAGTTGGCGAAGAATCCAGTTCATCACTCGAGGACTAAACATATAGATATTAGATATCATTTTGTACGAGAAACTGTATCAGATAAGCATGTTGAGTTAAAATATGTTCCGACAGAATTAATGATTGCTGATGTATTAACTAAGAATTTGCAAAAGAAGAAACATAATGAATTTATGAATATGTTAAACTTAAAATGATGTTGTAACTAATGCTTGCATTGAGGAAGGGTGTTAAAATATATGAATGTTACATACAATTACATACATAGTTTGTATCAACACATACATGTATATTATTTCTAAGTAATTTCTGTCATACATGTATATGCACACATACCACATTATTAATATGTATGTTTCTGCGCTTGCCTAACCGAATTATTGGCACGCGCTTAGTCTCTAATAAACTTCTCAGTTGAGCGCACGTCTTCTCTGCCTATTGTTTTCTGCCTGCGTTTACGGGTAGCATCCTCAAACCCTCCCAACACTTTTAATTTCAGTTTTTGCAATATATGCTTTACAATGATTTTGGTTCATTATAAATATGTTAATATCAAATAATACTTTGCCAAATTTGCTTTCTTGTACCTGGAACGCGTTTGTAACGTGAGGTTGCATTAAGTTTTTTAATTTTTGACAAATTTGCGCAAAAAATCGCAAGACTACACTATATAGGTCTGATAGGTGAATGTTTCCTCTATCATGTGTATATGATTATATCGCGAATCACCGTGAATCTCTGGGTTGTACTCCTCCTACGAAATAAAAAAAAAGAAAAAATTTAAAAAAAAAAAAATTTAAGATTTTTTTGTTTATTTCGGTAATTTTTTTTTTTCAAGGTGGAAATTTTTGTAAAAATTGTACATTTTTTCATACTTGAAAAATGTCTCCACTTTGAGATGATGTAGCACCCACAATTCTAATCGGATTTTAAAAACATTTTGTATCCATAAGTTCTAAAGTATTATCTGTGAATTTCACTTTTTACTTACCGCCACCATTCTACATCCGTGTTGCAAACTGCACTTCACTAGTGCCAAAGTTGTTATAATGATATTAATTGATAAATAATTATATTAAATCATATGATATTTAGGTATTTATTCCATATTTAAATAATTAATATGCGGTTGGTTTCATTTAATTTATATAAGCTTCCTTTCGATATCTATTTAATATATTTAGGTCTTGTTCATTATTAGAAAATTAACCAAACAAAAATCACTTCTTTAAAAACTATTAACGGCCGAGATTTGAGACCTATCGCTTTTCTGTTTTATACACTTATGTTCGGACTTAGTAAATTTTTTGCCGTTTTGTAGAAATCACCAAAAATAGTGTAGTAGTAGTCTGCCTCTTTCCGTCAATTCCTTTTAATCTCCAATGATTTTTGTTTATTATAAATATATCAATATCAAATAATAATTTGCCGAATTTGCATCCTTGTACCTGGAACGCGTTTTTAACGTGAAGTTGCATTAATTTTTTTAATTTTTGACAAATCTGCGCAAAAAATCGCAAGACTACACTATATAGGTCTGATAGGTGAATGTTCCCTCTATCACGTGTATATGATTATATCGCGAATCTCCGTGAATCTCTGTTGATTCGACTCCACCGAAGTTTAAAAATGCGAAAATTTTAAAGTAAAAATATTCAAGATCAATTGTTTAATTCGGTCAATATTCATTTTCAAAGCTGCAAGTTTTTGTTAAAATTGTACATTTTTTCATACTTGAAAAATGTCTCCACTTTGAGATGATGTAGCACCCACTATTCTTATCGGACTTTAAAAACATTTTGTATCCATAAGTTCTAAAGTATTATCTGTGAATTTCACTTTTTACTTACCGCCACCATTCTACATCCGTGTTGCAAACTGCACTTCACTAGTGCCAAAGTTGGTATAATGATATTAATTGATAAATAATTATATTAAATCATATGATATTTAGGTATTTATTCCATTTTAAATAATTAACATGCGGTTGGTTTCACTTATGTTCGGACTTAGTAAATTTTTTGCCGTTTTGTTGAAATCACTAAAAATAGTGTAGTAGTAATCTGCCTCTTTCCGTCAATTCCTTTTTGTTAAAATATATGAATGTTCCAGAACAATGCACGCATGTTACATACATAGTTTGTATCAACACATACATGTAAGTTATCATATAAAGATTTAAATTCAACGGTCCTACGTAAGTGAGGCTTTAAAGTTATCACTGGAGGCTTTGGCCCTACAAAACTTTTCCCAGCTGATAAGAGCTTCAAACTCCACGTGGTTGCTGACGTGGAGTCTGCTGATTGGCGTAAATGCAAAAGCTTGACGAAGGGCAAGCTTTAGTTCTTGGAGTCGATCGTGCCAACGGCAGTATCAATTGGAACTCATCCAAAACCAACACGCCTAAGCGGTTGTTGTAAAAATCATTTATATTAATAAAATTAAATTGTGGACCAGCCTCATAAGGCATCCACATTATAAAAATAATAATTGGCGCCCAACGGAAAAACCCAACGGAAAAACCCAACGGAAAAACGCAACTGAAAACCCATCGGAAAACCGAACGGAAAAATCAACGGGAAACCCATAGGAAAAACCTACTCCAACAGAAAACCTTGCACGGACGCAACTGTACCAGAAGAGCGACCCGTATAAAGCAAAAACACCAAAAGAGAGACCACCAAGAAGACGAAAATAACTGTACAGAATAGAAAAATTAACATATTAATTTAACTCTGAAATCAATGTAAGTGATCTGCTCATTTTGTATGAATTTTCTTAAACAAGTGTTTTGAAAACTAAGAGGAATATTTTTTTCCTTCTATGCTATTGTATTAGGATTCATCTAGTGAATCATGAGAAAGAGCTCTTAATGTGCGACTCTTCTTTGCTTGAACTTGAAAACATTTTTCAAAAATTAACTTTAAATGAGATTGGCCTAAAAATGAATGCAGATCAAGTAAAATTTTTGGTAGGAGAAGCTGTTGAAAATGCACGAAGAGAATTCGAAGCCGAATTATACAATATAAAAAATCAGATTAATGGTATATCAAATAAACCGGCAGCAAAAAAGTGGGAAAAAGTAAAAATTGTTCCAGGGATAAAATGTGAAGAAACGCTTGATGCTGTGAAAACTCTTCCCGATTTTTCTGGGCAACCCGGTACATATGTGTCTTGGCGCGACGCAGCGCATAATGTGTATGAGATTTTCAAAGAGTTTGATGGAAGCTCACGCCACTTTCAGGCGGTAACAATAATAAGAAATAAAATTAGGGGTGCTGCTGACGGTGTGTTATCATCTTTTAGTACAGTGCTCAATTTCGACGCAATAATTGCTAGGTTGGATTTCACTTACTCGGATAAGCGTCCGGCTTACCTAGTTGAACAGGAACTGTCAACATTAAGACAGGGAACAATGACAATCCTTGAGTTTTATGACGAGATAGAAAAAAAACTTACGCTATTAACTAATAAAACTGTTATGACTTACGAAGCAGATATTGCTGACGCAATTAATGAAAAATATAGGGGCGACGCATTAAGGGTTTTCATATCAGGATTAAAAAAGCCCCTATGCGATATAGTATTTGCATCTAGACCTTCTGATTTACCATGCGCACTGGCACTAGCAGAAGAAGTCGGAGCAAATCATGAACGGTATACTTTTGCTTCGCATTTTTCTAAGGGTTATATTGAATCGGCTGCAAGGAACAGGCAACCAACACAAAGAATTACTAACACAGATTCAGTGACAGGGCATCGGAATCCTCATTTATCTAACAGGCAAACGACTTTAGTTAGTGACGCAAATGCCGCTGTAGCACAGACCAGTAAGAACATCGCTGACAACCAGGTATTGCAAAAAAGTAACGTCACGCCGGGTGTCACTCATTCTTTGGGCGAACCAATGGATGTTGATCCTTCTACGTCCCGTTTTAGGCAAAACACCGTATACCCAAGTCGAGGTCAGTCGGGCAGATATTTTAATAATACGGCTGATCGTCAAAGTTTTAGGACTAATCGAATTAATCATCTGAATGAGGAGCACCCTGATCCTGTCGATGCATACAACGATCGTGGTGCGCAAGAAGTGGCAGAGATTGAAGAAGATCAGATTAATTTTTTAGGGGCAGTTCCCTCCTGCCATGGATATCTAGATATGTAGGGGGGAAAGAAGTAAAGCTGCTACTCGATACGGGAGCATCGAGAAGCTATATTACACCATTGCCTATGCTAAAAGGTATTCGACAGGTAGATAAACAATTTTCTGTTAAATCTATACACGGAACTACAATTATAACTCATAAATGTAAAATAAATTTATTTGGTGTAACTTCCGATTTTTTTATTCTCCCAAATCTCACATCCTTTGATGGCGTAATAGGGCTCGATTTATTAAAAAAAGTTAACGCGACTTTGAATTTCAAAACTAAACTAATCACTCATGATTATGGTAGTGAAGCTATACAGTTTCTGGTAGGCCAAGATGTTAGTCATTTGCAGATACGATCTGAGGCAGTGCCGTTTGCAATTAAGGAACTATTTTATGAAATGGTAAAGGAAAAATCCGGAGTTTTTGCAGATCCCAATGAAAAGCTTCCTTACAATACAAATATTGTGGCAACAATCCGAACACGTGACGAGGAGCCAATATATTCTAAATTGTATCCGTACCCTATGAGTGTTAGATCGTTTGTAAATAATGAAATAAAACTGCTGCTTAATGATGGGATTATTAGACCCTCTAGATCTCCATACAATAATCCTATATGGGTGGTAGACAAGAAAGGTTTTGATGAAAATGGAGTCAGAAAAAAGCGAATGGTTATAGATTTCAGAAAGTTAAATGCAAAAACTATTGAGGATTCATACCCTATACCAAACATCGAGGTTATCATGTCCAATCTGGGCGGTTCTAATTTTTTCACAACGCTTGACCTTAAATCGGGGTTTCATCAAATCGAGCTGGCTGAGCGAGATAGAGAAAAAACAGCTTTTTCGGTTAGCAGTGGAAAATTTGAATTTTGTCGCCTTCCTTTTGGGTTAAAAAATGCTCCCAGTGTGTTTCAAAGAGCGATTGATGATGTTTTGCGGGAACATATCGGAAAGTATTGCTTTGTGTATATTGACGACGTTATAATTTTCTCAAAAACAATGGAAGAACACCTAAATCATGTAGAGTTAATCCTATCAAGCCTTTTTGCTTCAAATATGAGAATATCACCAGAGAAATCCAAATTTTTTGAAGAAGAGGTCGAGTATCTGGGCTTTATAGTTAATCGTAGTGGAATTAAAACTTGTCCAAAAAAGGTAGAAGCAATCAAAACCTTTCCGGAACCATGTTCGCTAAAATCTCTGCGCTCCTTTTTAGGATTGTCAGGCTACTACAGGCGATTTATAAGGGACTACTCAAAGATTGCCAAACCTTTAACAAGTATTCTTAGGGGCGAAAATGGTAGTGTCCCAGCGTCACAGTCTAAAAAGATAGTAATTTCGCTAGACGAGAGTCAACGAGAAGCGTTTAGTAAACTAAAGCAAATTTTGATCTCAGAGGAGGTTATGTTGTCGTATCCAAATTTTCAAAAACCTTTTGAGCTCACAACGGACGCGTCTTCAAATGCGTTGGGAGCGGTTTTGTCTCAAGATGGTCGTCCTGTCACTATGATTTCAAGAACCCTACAAAAAGCAGAAGAGCATTATGCGACCAACGAGAGAGAGTTGCTTGCTATTGTCTGGGCTCTCAAAACATTAAGGAATTACCTTTATGGAGTAAAGGGCCTCAAGATTTATACGGATCACAAGCCCCTCACTTATGCCATATCGGATCGAAATCCGAATTCAAAAATGCAAAGATGGAAAGCATTTATTGAAGAGTACGATGCTACACTTTTTTTTAAGCCTGGTAAAGAAAATTTAGTCGCAGACGCATTGTCCCGCCAGTATTTAAATAATACTGAAGAAGATATCAGTTCGGACGTAGCAACAGTTCATAGCGAGGCTTCATATTCGAATACTATAGAGTCCGTTTCTAGACCAGTTAATTGTTACGCCAACCAAATAATTCTTGAATTCGGAAAGTCTCCCTCAAAAAAAACTACAATTTTGTTTGGCAAGAAAATAAGACATTTTATCGTTTTCACTGATTTTCAAAGCTTAATTAACACGATGCAAGACTGCGTAAAGTTGGGAGTTGTTAATGCAATTAAGTGTGAATTGTCTATACTTGGCAAGATTCAGAATCAGCTAATTGAGCTTTTTCCCAAAACTAGTTTCCGACACACCGAACATATGGTTACTGACGTTTTTAATCCAAACGAGCAACTCGAAATTATTAATCAAGAACATAATAGGGCTCATAGGGCTCCGCAAGAAAATATAAAGCAAATTATTCGAGATTATTTTTTTCCTGAAATGGAGAAAAAGGCAAAGGAAGTTGCTTTAAACTGTAGGATTTGTTTGCAGGCAAAGTACGCTAGACATCCAGCAAAGCATCCAATCTGCGAGACTCCTATTCCATCTTATGTGGGAGAACTTTTGCACGTTGATATCTATTCTACAGACTCAACGTACTTTCTCACATGCGTAGACAAGTTATCCAAGTTCGCAATAGTGCAGAAGATAGCATCTCGTACAATATTGGATATAAAAGTACACCTTCTGCAGCTGTTAAATGTATTCCCTCGAACAAAAACGATTTATTGTGACAACGAGCGCTCTTTGAACTCTAATACTATTGTGTCTTGTCTTCGTGATCATTTCGGTATAACCATTGCGAACGCTCCGCCTATGCATAGTACTTCGAACGGGCAGGTCGAGAGGTTCCACAGCACCCTAAGCGAAATTGGCAGATGCCTAAAGTTAGAAAAAGGAATCGAGGACACAGCAGATGTAATTTTACTAGCTACTATAGAGTACAATAGAAGTGTTCATTCAGTTACTGGGCAGAAACCAATCGACTTATTTAATTCAAATGCCGAAAAACTTGAAGCAGCTATGAATCAGGTGAAAAAAGCTCAAGAAAATGAATTAATATCTCATAATAAGAAAACTATTGATCGCAAATACGAAGAAGGGGATAAAGTTATGGTAAAATCAAACAAAAGACTCGGTAATAAGCTAACTCCCCTATATACAGAAGCTATAATTGAGGAAGACTTGGGATCAGCTGTTAAGGTTAACGGAAGAGTCGTGCACAAAGATAATAAAAATACAATAGCATTTTTGAACAAA
>JAECWY010000059.1:0-53931 GCA_018151275.1 Drosophila prosaltans | reverse complement strand
GATTTCGAAATCTATATGGAATTTTTGAAGTCGAAATAGAATTCGAAATCGAAATGGATTTCGTATTCGAAATGGGATTCGGATTCAAATTGGATTTTGAAATCGAAATGGATTTCGAAATCGAAATGGATTTCGAAATCGAAATGGATTTCGAAATCGAAATGGAATTCGAAATCGAAATGGATTTTGAATTCGAAATGGATTTCGATATCGATATGGATTTCGAAATCGATATGGATCACGAATTCGATATGGATTTCGAAATCGAAATGGATCAAAAATGGATTTCGAAATCGAAATGGAATTCGATTTCGAAATGGATTTCGATATAAATATGGATTACGAATTCGATATGGATTTCGAAATCGATATGGATTTTGAATTCGAAATGGATTTTGAATTCGAAATGGATTTCGATATCAATATGGATTACGAATTCGATATGGATTTCGAAATCGAAATGGATTTTGAATTCGAAATGGGTTTTGATATCGATATGAATTTCGAAATCGAATTGGATTTCGAATTCAATATGGATTTTGAATTCGACATGGATTTCGAAATCGAAATGGAATTCGAAATCGAAATGGATTTTGAATTCGAAATGGATTTCGATATCGATATGGATTTCGAAATCGAAATGGAATTCGAATTCAATATGGATTTCGAATTCGAAATGGATTACGAATTCGATATGGATTTCGAAATCGATATGGATTTTGAATTCGGAATGGATTTCGAAATCGAAATGGAATTCGAAATCGAAATGGATTTTGAATTCGATATGGATTTCGAAATCGATATGGATCACGAATTCGATATGGATTTCGAAATCGATATGGATTTTGAATTCGTAATGGATTTCGAAATCGAAATGGAATTCGAAATCGAAATGGAATTTCGAATTCAATATGGATTTCGAATTCGAAATGGATTTCGAATTCGATATGGATTTCGAATTCAATATGGATTTCGAATTCGACATGGATTTCGAAATCGAAATGGATTTCGAAATCGAAATGGATTTCGAATTCGAAATGGATTTCGATATCGATATGGATTTCGAAATCGAAATGGAATTCGAATTCAATATGGATTTAGAATTCGAAATGGATTACGAATTCGAAATGGATTTCGAATTCGATATGGATCACGAATTCGATATGGATTTCAAAATCGTTATGGAATTTTAAAGTCGAAATAGAATTCGAAATCGAAATGGATTTCGTATTCGAAATGGGATTCGGATTCAAAATGGATTTTGAAATCGAAATGGATTTCGAAATCGAAATGGATTTCGATATCAATATGGATTACGAATTCGATATGGATTTCAAAATCGAAATGGATTTTGAATTCGAAATGGATTTCGATATCGATATGGATTTCGAAATCGAATATGGATTTCGAATTCAATATGGATTTTGAATTCGACATGGATTTCGAAATCGAAATGGAATTCGAAATCGAAATGGATTTTGAATTCGATATCGATATGGATTTCGAAATCGAAATGGAATTCGAATTCAATATGGATTTCGAATTCGATATGGACTACGAATTCGATATGGATTTCGAAATCGATATGGATCACGAATTCGATATGGATCTCGAAATCGATATGGAATTTTTGATGTCGAAATAGAATTCGAAATCGAAATGTATTTTGAAATCGAAATGGATTTCGAAATCGAAATGGAATTCGAAATCGAAATGGATTTTGAATTCGAAATGGATTTCGATATCGATATGGATTTCGTATTCGAAATGCACTTCGAAATCAAAATGGAATTCGAAATCGATATGGATTTTGAATTCGAATTGGATTTCGAATTCAATATGGATTTTGAATTCGAAATGGATTTCGATATCAATATGGATTACGAATTCGATATGGATTTCGAAATCGATATGGAATTTGAAGTCGAAATGGAATTCGAAATCGAAATGGAATTCGATATGGATTTCGAAATTCGAAATGGAGTTCGAAATCGATATGGATTTTGAAATCGAAATGAATTTCGAATGCGATATGGATTTCGAATTCGAATATGGATTTCGAATTCGAAATGGATTTCGAATTCGATATGGATTTCGAATTCGATATGGATTTCGAAATCGAAATGGATTTTGAAATCGAAATGGATTTCGATATCGATATGGATTTCGAAATCGAAATGGATTTCGAAATCGAAATGGATTTCGAATTCGATATGGATTTCGAAATCGAAATGGATTTCGATATCGAAATGGATTTCGAATTCGATATGGATTTCGAAATCGAAATGGATTTTGAAATCGAAATGGAATTCGAAATCGAAATGGATTTCGAAATCGAAATGGATTTCGAATTCGAAATGGATTTCGAATTCGATATGGATTTCGAAATCGAAATGGATTTTGATATCGAAATGGATTTCGATATCGATATGGATTTCGAAATCGAAATGGATTTCGAAATCGAAATGGATTTCGAAATCGAAATGGATTTCGAATTCGAAATGGATTTCGAATTCGAATATGGATTTCGAATTCGATATGGATTTCGAAATCGATATGGAATTCGAAGTCGAAATGGATTTCGAAATCGATATGGATTTTTGAAGTCGAAATGGAATTCGAAATCGAAATGGATTTCGATTTCGAAATGGATTTCGAATTCGAAATGGATTTCGAAATCGAAATGGATTTCGAAATCGAAATGGATTTCGAAATCGAAATGGATTTCGAATTCGATATGGATTTCGATATCGAAATGGATTTCGAATTCGATATGGATTTCGAAATCGAAATGGATTTCGAAATCGAAATGGATTTCGAAATCGAAATGGATTTCGAAATCGAAATGGATTTTGAATTCGAAATGGATTTCGAATTCGATATGGATTTCGAAATCGAAATGGATTTCGATATCGAAATGGATTTCGATATCGAAATGGATTTCGATATCGAAATGGATTTCGAAATCGAAATGGATTTCGAAATCGAAATGGATTTCGAATTCGATATGGAATTCGAAATCGAAATGGATTTCGAATTCGAAATGGATTTCGAATTCGAAATGGATTTCGAAATCGAAATGGATTTTGAATTCGAAATGGATTTCGAATTCGAAATGGATTTCGAAATCGATATGAATTTCGAATCGAAATGGATTTCGAAATCGAAATGGATTTTGAATTCGAAATGGATTTCGAAATCGAAATGGATTTCGATATCGAAATGGATTTCGAATTCAAAATGGATTTCGAAATCGAAATGGATTTCGAATTCGAAATGGATTTCGAAATCGAAATGGATTTCGAATTCGATATGGATTTCGAAATCGAAATGGATTTTGAATTCGAAATGGATTTCGAAATCGAAATGGATTTCGAAATCGAAATGGATTTCGAAATCGAAATGGATTTTGAAATCGAAATGGATTTCGAAATCGAAATGGATTTCGAAATCGAAATGGATTTTGAATTCGATATGGATTTCGAAATCGAAATGGATTTCGAATTCGATATGGATTTCGAAATCGAAATGGATTTTGAATTCGAAATGGATTTCGATATCGAAATGGATTTCGAAATCGAAATGGATTTCGATATCGAAATGGATTTCGAATTCGAAATGGATTTCGATATCGAAATGGATTTCGAAATCGAAATGGATTTCGAAATCGAAATGGATTTCGAAATCGATATGGATTTCGATATCGAAATGGATTTCGAATTCGATATGGATTTCGAAATCGAAATGGATTTTGATATCGAAATGGATTTCGAAATCGAAATGGATTTCGATATCGAAATGGATTTCGAAATCGAAATGGATTTCGAATTCGAAATGGATTTCGAAATCGAAATGGATTTCGAAATCGAAATGGATTTCGATATCGAAATGGATTTCGAAATCGAAATGGATTTCGAAATCGAAATGGATTTCGAATTCGAAATGGACTTCGAATTCGAAATGGATTTCGAAATCGAAATGGATTTCGATATCGAAATGGATTTCGATATCGAAATGGATTTCGAATTCGAAATGGATTTCGAATTCGAAATGGATTTCGAATTCGAAATGGATTTCGAAATCGAAATGGATTTCGAATTCGAAATGGATTTCGAAATCGAAATGGATTTTGAATTCGAAATGGATTTCGAATTCGATATGGATTTCGAAATCGAAATGGATTTCGAATTCGAAATGGATTTCGAATTCGATATGGATTCGATATCGAAATCGAAATGGATTTCGAATTCGATATGGATTTCGAATTCGAAATGGATTTCGAAATCGAAATGGAATTTCGAAATCGAAATGGAATTCGAAATCGAAATGGATTTTGAAATCGAAATGGATTTCGAAATCGAAATGGATTTCGAAATCGAAATGGATTTCGAAATCGAAATGGAATTCGAAATATGGATTTCGAATTCGAAATGGATTTCGAAATCGAAATGGATTTTCGAAATCGATATGGATTTCGATATCGAAATGGATTTCGAATTCAAAATGGATTTCGAATTCGATATGGATTTCGAAATCGAAATGGATTTCGATATCGAAATGGATTTCGAATTCGATATGGATTTCGAAGTCGAAATGGATTTCGAAATCGAAATGGATTTCGATATCGAAATGGATTTCGAATTCGATATGGATTTCGAAATCGAAATGGATTTCGATATCGAAATGGATTTCGAAATCGAAATGGATTTCGAAATCGAAATGGAATTCGAAATCGAAATGGATTTCGAAATCGAAATGGATTTCGAATTCGAAATGGATTTCGAAATCGAAATGGATTTCGAAATCGAAATGGATTTCGAAATCGAAATGGAATTTCGAAATCGAAATGGATTTCGAATATGGATTTGGAATTCGAAATGGATTTCGAAATCGATATGGATTTCGAATTCGATATGGATTTCGAAATCGATATGGATTTCGAATTCGAAATGGATTTCGAAATCGAAATGAATTTCGAAATCGAATATGGATTTCGAATTCGATATGGATTTCGAAATCGATATGGATTTCGAAGTCGAAATGGAATTTTGAATTCGAAATGGATTTCGAATTCGAAATGGATTTCGAAATTCGAAATGGATTTCGAAATTCGATATGGAATTTTGAAGTCGAAATGGAATTTCGAAATCGAAATGGATTTCGAATTCGAAATGGAATTTTGAATTCGAAATGGATTTCGAATTCGAAATGGATTTCGAAATCGAAATGGATTTCGAAATTCGAAATGGATTTCGAATTCGAAATGGATTTCGAATTCGATATGGATTTCGAATTCGAAATGGATTTCGAAATCGATATGGATTACGAATTCGATATGGATTTCGAAATCGATATGGAATTTTAAAGTCGAAATGGAATTCGAAATCGAAATGGATTTCGAAATCGAAATGGATTTCGATGTGAGTTTCGAAATCGAAATGGATTTCGATATCGAAATGGATTTTGAATTCGAAATGGATTTCGAAATCGAAATGGATTTCGAAATCGAAATGGATTTCGAAATCGAATATGGATTTTGAATTCGAAATGGATTTCGAAATCGAAATGGATTTCGAAATCGAAATGGATTTTGAATTCGAAATGGATTTCGAAATCGATATGGATTTCGAAATCGAAATGGATTTCGAAATCGAAATGGATTTCGAATTCGATATGGATTTCGAATTCGAAATGGATTTCGAATTCGATATGGATTTCGAATTCGAAATGGATTTCGAATTCGATATGGATTTCGAATTCGAAATGGATTTCGAATTCGAAATGGATTTCGAAATCGAAATGGATTTCGAAATCGAAATGGATTTCGAATTCGATATGGATTTCGAAATCGAAATGGATTTCGAAATCGAAATGGATTTCGAATTCGAAATGGATTTCGAAATCGAAATGGATTTCGAATTCGAAATGGATTTCGAAATCGATATGGATTTCGAAATCGAAATGGATTTCGAAATCGAAATGGATTTCGAAATCGAAATGGATTTCGAATTCGATATGGATTTCGAAATCGATATGGATTTCGAATTCGAAATGGATTTCGATATCGAAATGGATTTCGAAATCGATATGGATTTCGAATTCGAAATGGATTTCGAAATCGAAATGGATTTCGAATTCGAAATGGATTTCGATATCGAAATGGATTTCGAAATCGATATGGATTTCGAAATCGAAATGGATTTCGAATTCGATATGGATTTCGAATTCGAAATGGATTTCGAAATCGAAATGGATTTCGAAATCGAAATGGATTTCGAATTCGATATGGATTTCGATATCGATATGGATTTCGAAATCGAAATGGATTTCGAATTCGATATGGATTTCGAATTCGATATGGATTTCGAATTCGATATGGATTTCGAAATCGAAATGGATTTCGAATTCGATATGGATTTCGAAATCGATATGGATTTCGAAATCGAAATGGATTTCGAAATCGAAATGGATTTCGAATTCGAAATGGATTTCGAATTCGAAATGGATTTCGAAATCGAAATGGATTTCGAAATCGAAATGGATTTCGAAATCGATATGGATTTCGAATTCGAAATGGATTTCGAATTCGATATGGATTTCGAAATCGAAATGGATTTCGATATCGAAATGGATTTCGAATTCGATATGGATTTCGAATTCGATATGGATTTCGAAATCGAAATGGATTTCGAATTCGAATATGGATTTCGAAATCGAAATGGATTTCGAAATCGATATGGATTTCGAATTCGATATGGATTTCGAAATCGATATGGATTTCGAATTCGATATGGATTTTGAAATCGAAATGGATTTCGAAATCGAAATGGATTTCGAATTCGAAATGGATTTCGAATTCGAAATGGATTTCGAATTCGAAATGGATTTCGAAATCGAAATGGATTTCGAATTCGATATGGATTTCGAATTCGATATGGATTTCGAAATCGATATGGAATTTGAATTCGAAATGGAATTTCGAATTCGATATGGATTTCGAAATCGAAATGGATTTCGAATTCGAAATGGATTTCGAAATCGAAATGGATTTCGAAATCGAAATGGATTTCGAAATCGAAATGGATTTCGAATTCGATATGGATTTCGAATTCGATATGGATTTCGAATTCGAAATGGATTTCGAAATCGATATGGATTTCGAATTCGATATGGATTTCGAAATCGATATGGAATTTCGAAGTCGAAATGGAAATTTGAAATCGAAATTTCGAATTCGAAATGGATTTCGATATCGAAATGGATTTCGAATTCGAAATGGATTTCGAATTCGATATGGATTTTGAATTCGAAATGGATTTCGAAATCGATATGGATTTCGAAATCGAAATGGATTTCGAATTCGATATGGATTTCGAATTCGATATGGATTTCGAATTCGAAATGGATTTCGAAATCGATATGGATTTCGAAATCGAAATGGATTTCGAATATCGAAATGGATTTCGAAATCGAAATGGATTTCGAATTCGATATGGATTTCGAATTCGAAATGGATTTCGAAATCGATATGGATTTCGAATTCGAAATGGATTTCGAAATCGAAATGGATTTCGATATCGAAATGGATTTCGAAATCGATATGGATTTCGAATTCGAAATGGATTTCGAATTCGATATGGATTTCGAATTCGATATGGATTTCGAATTCGATATGGATTTCGAATTCGATATGGATTTCGAATTCGATATGGATTTCGAAATCGATATGGAATTCGATATGGATTTCGAAATCGATATGGATTTCGAATTCGATATGGATTTCGAATTCGATATGGATTTCATATTCGAAATGGATTTCGAATTCGAAATGGATTTCGAAATTGATATGGAATTCGATATGGATTTCGAAATCGAAATGGATTTCGATATCGAAATGGATTTCGAAATCGATATGGATTTCGATATCGAAATGGATTTCGAAATCGATATGGATTTCGAAATCGAAATGGATTTCGAAATCGATATGGATTTCGAATTCGAAATGGATTTCGAATTCAATATGGATTTCGAATTCGAAATGGATTTCGAATTCGAAATGGATTTCGAAATCGATATGGATTTCGAAATCGAAATGGATTTCGAATTCGAAATGGATTTCGAATTCGATATGGATTTCGAATTCGATATGGATTTCGAAATCGATATGGAATTTTTGAAAGGAATTCGAAAAATGGAATTCGAAATCGAAATGGATTTCGAAATCGAAATGGATTTCGAATTCGAAATGGATTTTGAATTCGAAATGGATTTCGAATTCGATATGGATTTCGAAATCGATATGGATTTCGAAATCGATATGGATTTCGAATTCGATATGGATTTCGAAATCGATATGGATTTCGAATTCGAAATGGATTTCGAATTCGATATGGATTTCGAATTCGATATGGATTTCGAAATCGAAATGGATTTCGAAATTCGATATGGATTTCGAATTCGATATGGATTTCGAAATCGATATGGATTTCGAAATCGAAATGGATTTCGAAATCGAAATGGAATTCGAATTCGAAATGGATTTTGAATTCGAAATGGATTTCGAAATGGATTTCGAAATTCGAAATGGATTTCGAATTCGAAATGGATTTCGAATTCGATAATGGATTTCGAATTCGATATGGATTTCGAAATCGATATGGATTTCGAATTCGATATGGATTTCGAAATCGAAATGGATTTCGAATTTCGAAATGGATTTCGAAATCGAAATGGATTTCGAATTCGAAATGGATTTCGAAATCGATATGGATTTCGAAAAATTCGAAATGGAATTTCGAAATTCGATATGGATTTCGAAATCGAAATGGATTTCGAAATCGAAATGGATTTCGAAATCGAAATGGATTTCGAAATCGAAATGGATTTCGAATTCGATATGGATTTCGAAATGGATTTCGAAATCGAAATGGATTTCGAAATCGAAATGGATTTCGATATCGAAATGGATTTCGAAATCGATTTTGAATTCGAAATGGATTTCGAATTCGAAATGGATTTCGAAATCGAAATGGATTTCGAAATCGAAATGGATTTCGAAATCGAAATGGATTTCGAAATCGAAATGGATTTCGAATTCGATATGGATTTCGAATTCGATATGGATTTCGAATTCGATATGGATTTCGAAATCGAAATGGATTTCGAATTCGATATGGATTTCGAAATCGAAATGGATTTCGATATCGAATTGGATTTCGAAATCGAAATGGATTTCGATATCGAAATGGATTTCGAATTCGAAATGGATTTCGAAATCGATATGGATTTCGAAATCGAAATGGATTTCGAAATCGAAATGGATTTCGAATTCGATATGGATTTCGAAATCGAAATGGATTTCGAAATCGAAATGGATTTCGAAATCGAAATGGATTTCGAAATCGAAATGGATTTCGAATTCGAAATGGATTTCGATATCGATATGGATTTCGAAATCGAAATGGATTTCGAAGAAATGGAATTCGAATTCAATATGGATTTCGAATTCGATATGGATTTCGAAATCGATATGGATTTCGAAATCGAAATGGATTTCGATATCGAAATGGATTACGAATTCGATATGGATTTCGAAATCGAAATGGAATTCGAAATCGAAATGGATTTCGAATTCGAAATGGATTTCGAATTCGAAATGGATTTCGAATTCGATATGGATTTCGAATTCGATATGGATTTCGAAATCGATATGGAATTTGAAGTCGAAATGGAATTCGAAATCGATATGGATTTCGAATTCGAATTGGATTTCGAATTCAATATGGATTTCGAATTCGAAATGGATTTCGAAATCGATATGGATTTTGAATTCGAAATGGATTTCGAATGCGATATGGATTTCGAATTCGATATGGATTTTGAATTCGATATGGATTTCGAAATCGATATGGATTTCGAATTCGATATGGATTTCGAAATCGAAATGGATTTCGAATTCGAAATGGATTTCGAAATCGAAATGGATTTCGAATTCGATATGGATTTCGATATCGATATGGATTTCGAATTCGAAATGGATTTCGAAATGGATTTCGAAATCGATATGGATTTTGAATTCGAAATGGATTTCGATATCGATATGGATTTCGAAATCGAAATGGATTTCGAAATCGAAATGGATTTCGAATTCGATATGGATTTCGAATTCGATATGGATTTCGAAATCGATATGGATTTCGAATTCGAAATGGATTTCGAAATCGATATGGATTTCGAATTCGATATGGATTTCGAAATCGATATGGATTTCGAATTCGAAATGGATTTCGAAATCGAAATGGATTTCGAAATCGAAATGGATTTCGAAATATTTCGAAATCGATATGGATTTCGAAATCGATATGGATTTCGAAATCGAAATGGATTTCGAATTCGATATGGATTTCGAATTCGATATGGATTTCGAATTCGATATGGATTTCGAAATCGATATGGATTTCGAATTCGAAATGGATTTCGAAATTGATATGGAATTTTTTGAAGTCGAAATAGAATTCGAAATCGAAATGGATTTCGTATTCGAAATGGAATTCGAATTCAAAATGGATTTCGAATTCGATATGGATTTCGAATTCGAAATGGATTTCGATATCGATATGGATTTCGAAATCGAAATGGATTTCGAAATCGAATTCGAATTCGATATGGATTTCGAATTCGATATGGATTTCGAATTCGATATGGATTTCGAATTCGAAATGGATTTCGAAATCGAATATTTCGAAATTTACACGAATTCGAAATGGATTTCGAAATCGATATGGAATTTTTAAATCGAAATGGATTTCGAAATCGAAATGGATTTCGAAATCGAAATGGATTTCGAAATCGAAATGGATTTCGAATTCGAAATGGATTTCGAATTCGATATGGATTTCGAATTCGATATGGATTTCGAAATCGATATGGATTTCGAATTCGAAATGGATTTCGAAATCGAAATGGATTTCGAATTCGAAATGGATTTCGATATCGATATGGATTTCGAAATCGAAATGGATTTCGAATTCGAATATGGATTTCGAATTCGATATGGATTTCGAATTCGAAATGGATTTCGAATTCGATATGGATTTCGAATTCGAATATGGATTTCGAAATCGATATGGATTTCGAATTCGATATGGATTTCGAAATCGATATGGATTTCGATGTCGAAATGGATTTCGAATTCGATATGGATTTCGAATTCGATATGGATTTCGAAATCGATATGGATTTCGAATTCGATATGGATTTCGAAATCGAAATGGATTTCGAATTCGATATGGATTTCGAATTCGATATGGATTTCGAAATCGATATGGATTTCGAAATCGATATGGATTTCGAATTCGATATGGATTTCGAAATCGATATGGAATTTTTGAAGTCGAAATAGAATTCGAAATCGAAATGGATTTCGTATTCGAAATGGAATTCGAATTCGAAATGGATTTCGAAAATTCGAATTCGAAATGGATTTTGAATTCGAAATGGATTTCGATATCGATATGGATTTCGAAATCGAAATGGAATTCGAATTCGAATTCGATATGGATTACGAATTCGATATGGATTTCGAATTCGATATGGATTACGAATTCAAGATGGATTTCGAAATCGATATGTATCACGAATTCGATATAGATTTCGAAATCGATATGGAATTTTTAAAGTCGAAATAGAATTCGAAATCGAAATGGAATTCGAATTCAAAATGGATTTCGAATTCGAAATGGATGTCGAATTCGATATGGATTACGAATTCGATATGGATTTCGAAATCGATATGGAATTTGAAGTCGAAATGGAATTCGAATAATTCGAATCGAAATGGATTTCGAATTCGAAATGGATTTCGAATTCGATATGGATTTCGAAAATTCGAAATGGATTTCGAAATCGATATGGATTTCGAATTCGAAATGGATTTCGAATTCGAAATGATTCGAATATGGATTTCGAATTCGAAATGGATTACGAATTCGAGATGGATTTCGAAATCGATATGGATCACGAATTCGATATAGATTTCGAAATCGATATGGAATTTTTAAAGTCGAAATAGAATTCGAAATCGAAATGGAATTCGAATTCAAAATGGATTTCGAATTCGAAATGGATTTCGAATTCGAAATGGATTTCGAAATCGAAAGAATCGAAATCGAAATGATTTCGAATTCGAAATGGATTTCGAAATCGATATGGATTTCGAAATCGAAATGGATTTCGAAATCGAAATGGATTTCGAAATCGATATGGATTTCGAAATCGAAATGGATTTCGAATTCGATATGGATTTCGAATTCGATATGGATTTCGAATTCGATATGGATTTCGAATTCGATATGGATTACGAATTCGATATGGATTTCGAAATCGATATGGATCACGAATTCGATATGGATTTCGAAATCGATATGGATCACGAATTCGATACGGATTTCGAAATCGATATGGAATTTTTGAAGTCGAAATAGAATTCGAAATCGAAATGGATTTCGTATTCGAAATGGAATTCGAATTACGAAATGGATTTCGAATTCGAAATGGATTTCGAATTCGATATGGATTACGAATTCGATATGGATTTCGAAATCGATATGGATTACGAATTCGATATGGATTTCGAAATCGATATGGAATTTGAAGTCGAAATGGATTTCGAATTCGATATGGATTACGAATTCGATATGGATTTCGAAATCGATATGGATCACGAATTCGATATGGATTTCGAAATCGATATGGAATTTTTGAAGTCGAAATAGAATTCGAAATCGAAATGGATTTCGTATTCGAAATGGAATTCGAATTCAAAATGGATTTCGAATTCGAAATGGATTTCGAATTCGAAATGGATTTCGAATTCGATATGGATTTCGAAAATCGCTATGGAATTTGAAGTCGAAATAGAATTCGAATTCAAAATGGATTTCGAATTCAATATGGATTTTGAATTCGAAATGGATTTCGATATCGATATGGATTTCGAAATCGAAATGGAATTCGAATTCAATATGGATTACGAATTCGATATGGATTTCGAATTCGATATGGATTACGAATTCGAGATGGATTTCGAAATCGATATGGATCACGAATTCGATATAGATTTCGAAATCGATATGGAATTTTTAAAGTCGTAATAGAATTTGAAATCGAAATGGAATTCGAATTCAAAATGGATTTCGAATTCGAAATGGATGTCGAATTCGATATGGATTACGAATTCGATATGGATTTCGAAATCGATATGGCATTTGAAGTCGAATTCAATATGGATTTTGAATTCGAAATGGATTTCGAAATCGAAATGGAATTCGAAATCGAAATGGATTTTGAATTCGAAATGGATTTCGATATCGATATGGATTTCGAAATCGAAATGGATTTCGATATCGATATGGATTTCGAATTCGATATGGATTTCGAATTCGAAATGGATTTCGAATTCGATATGGATTTCGAATATGGATTCGAATTCGATATGGATTTCGAAATCGATATGGATCACGAATTCGATATGGATTTCGAAATCGATATGGAATTTTTGAAGTCGAAATAGAATTCGAAATCGAAATGGATTTCGTATTCGAAATGGAATTCGAATTCAAAATGGAATTTCGAAATCGATATGGATTTCGAATTCGAAATGGATTTCGAATTCGATATGGATTTTGAATTCGATATGGATTTCGATATCGATATGGATTTCGAAATCGAAATGGAATTCGATATGGATTTCGAAATCGATATGGATTTCGATATCGAAATGGATTTCGAATTCGATATGGATTTCGAATTCGATATGGATTTCGAATTCGATATGGATTTCGAATTCGATATGGATTTCGAAATCGATATGGATTTCGAAATCGAAATGGAATTCGAAATGGATTTCGAATTCGAAATGGATTTCGAATTCGAAATGGATTTCGAATTCGAAATGGATTTTGAAATTCGAAATGGATTTCGAAATCGATATGGATTTCGAATTCGAAATGGATTTCGAATTCGAATATGGATTTCGAATTCGATATGGAATTCGAATTCGATATGGATTTCGAATTCGATATGGATTTCGAATTCGATATGGATTTCGAATTCGATATGGATTTCGAATTCGATATGGATTTCGAAATCGATATGGAATTTTTGAAGTCGAAATGGATTTCGAAATCGAAATGGATTTTGAAGTCGAAATGGAATTCGAAATCGAAATGGATTACGAATTCGATATGGATTTCGAAATCGATATGGAATTCGAATTCAATATGGATTACGAATTCGATATGGATTTCGAATTCGATATGGATTTCGAATTCGATATGGATTTCGAAATCGATATGGATCACGAATTCGATATGGATTTCGAAATTGATATGGAATTTTTGAAGTCGAAATAGAATTCGAAATGAAATGTATTTCGTATTCGAAATCGAAATGGAATTCGAATTCAAAATGGATTTTGAATTCGAAATGGATTTCGATATCGATATGGATTTCGAAATCGAAATGGAATTCGAGTTCAATATGGATTTCGAATTCGATATGGATTGCGAATTCGATATGGATTTCGAAATCGATATGGATCACGAATTCGATATGGATTTCGAAATCGATATGGACTTTTTGAAGTCGAAATAGAATTCGAAATCGAAATGGAATTCGAATTCAAAATGGATTTTGAAATCGAAATGGATTTCGAAATCGAAATGGATTTCGATATCGAAATGGAAATCGAAATCGAAATGGATTTTGAATTCGAAATGGATTTCGATATCGATATGGATTTCGTATTCGAAATGGACTTCGATATCAAAATGGAATTTCGAATTCGAATATGGATTACGAATTCGATATGGATTTCGAATTCGATATGGATTACGAATTCGATATGGATTTCGAAATCGATATGGATTTGAATTTGAAGAATCGAAATGGAATGATTCGAATTCAAAATGGATTTCGAATTCGATATGGATTTCGAATTCGATATGGATTTCGAAATCGATATGGAATTTCGAAGTCGAAATGGAATTTCGAATTCAAAATGGATTTCGAATTCGATATGGATTGCGAATTCGATATGGATTTCGAAATCGATATGGATCACGAATTCGATATGGATTTCGAAATCGATATGGAATTTTTGAAGTCGAAATGAAAATATCGAAATGGATTTCGTATTCGAAATGGAATTCGAATTCTAAATGGATTTCGAATTCGAAATGGATTTCGAATTCGATATGGATTACGAATTCGATATGGATTTCGAAATCGATATGGAATTTGAAGTCGAAATGGAATTCGAAATCGATATGGAATTTTTGAAGTCGAAATAGAATTTCGAAATCGAAATGGATTTCGAATTCGAATTCGAAATCGATTTCGACTTCAAATTCCATATGGACTTTCGAAATCGATATGGAATTCGTAATCCATATGGATTTCGAAATCGATTTGGAACTCGAAATCGATATGGATTTCGAAATCGATATGGAATTCGAAATCGATAATGGATATTCGAATTCGAAATGGATTTCGAATTCGAAATGGATTTCGAATTCAAAATGGATATCGATTTCGAATTCGATTTCGATAATTCGAATAATTTCGATATCGATATGATTTCGAAATCGATATGGAATTTCGAAATCCATAATCGAATTTCGAAATCGAATTCGATCTCGAAATTCATATATGGATTTCGAAATCCATATGGAATTCGAAATCGATATGGATTTCGAAATCGAAATGGATTTCGAATTCGAAATCGATTTCGATTTCGAAATGGATTTCGAATTCGAAATGGATATCGATATCGAATTCCATTTTGATTTCGAAGTCCATTTCGATTTCGAATTCGATATGGATTTCGAATTCGAAATGGAGTTCGAAATCGATATGGATTTTGAATTCGAAATGGATTTCGAATGCGATATGGATTTCGAATTCGATATGGATTACGAATTCGAGATGGATTTCGAAATCGATATGGATCACGAATTCGATATAGATTTCGAAATCGAATTCGATATGGATTACGAATTCGATATGGATTTCGAAATCGATTTGGAATTCGAATTCGATATGGATTTCGAATTCGATATGGATTTCGAATTCGATATGGATTTCGAATTCGATATGGATTTCGAATTCGATATGGATTTCGAATTCGAAATGGATTTCGAAATTGATATGGAATTCGAAATCGATATGGAATTCGAAATCGATATGGAATTTGAAGTCGAAATGGATTTCGAATTCGATATGGATTTCGAATTCGATATGGATTTCGAAATCGATATGGAATTCGAATTCAATATGGATTACGAATTCGATATGGATTTCGAATTCGATATGGATTTCGAAATCGATATGGAATTTTTGAAGAAATTTGAAGTCGAAATAGAATTCGAAATCAAAATGGATTTCGTATTCGAAATGGAATTCGAATTCAAAACGGATTTCGAATTCGAAATGGATTTCGAATTCGATGTGGATTACGAATTCGATTAATGGATTTCGAAATCGATATCGAATTCGTAATCCATATCGAATTTCGAAATACATTTCGACTTCAAATTCCATATCGATTTCGAATTCCATTTCGACTTCAAATTCCATATCGATTTCGAAATCCATATGGAATTCGAAATCCATATCGATTTCGAAATCCATATCGAATTCGTAATCCATATCGAATTCGAAATCCATATCGAATTCGTAATCCATATTGAATTCGAATTCCAAATCGATTTCGAAATCCATATCGAATTTCGTAATCCATATCGAATTCGAAATCCATTTCGACTTCAAATTCCATATCGATTTCGAAATCCATATCGAATTTCGTAATCCATATGGATTTCGAAATCCATATCGAATTCGTAATCCACATCGAATTTCGAAATCCATTTCGAATTCGAAATCCGTTTGAATTCGAATTCCATTTCGAATACGAAATCCATTTTGATTTCGAATTCTATTTCGACTTCAAAAATTCCATATCGATTTCGAAATCCATATCGAATTCGAAGTCGATATCGAATTCGAAATCCAATTTTGAATTCGAATTCCATTTCGATTTCGAAATCCATATCGATATCGAAATCCATTTCGAATTCAATATCCATATCGAATTTCGAAATCCATTTGGATCTCGAAATCGATATTGATTTCGAAATCCATATCGAATTCGTAATCCATTTCGAATTCGAAATTCATATTGAATTCGAAATCCATTTCGATTTCGAAATCGATTTCGAATTCGAAATGCATATCGATATCGAATTCCATTTTGATTTCGAAGTCCATTTCGATTTCGAATTCGATATGGATTTCGAATTCGAAATGGAGTTCGAAATCGATATGGATTTTGAATTCGAAATGGATTTCGAATGCGATATGGATTTCGAATTCGATATGGATTACGAATTCGAGATGGATTTCGAAATCGATATGGATCACGAATTCGATATAGATTTCGAAATCGAATTCGATATGGATTACGAATTCGAATGGATCGAATATGGATTTCGAAATCGAAATGGAATTCGAATTCGAAATGGATTTCGAATTCGATATGGATTACGAATTCGATATGGATTTCGAATTCGATATGGATTACGAATTCGATATGGATTTCGAAATCGATATGGATCACGAATTCGATATGGATTTCGAAATCGATATGGAATTTTTGAAGTCGAAATAGAATTCGAAATCGAAATGGATTTCGTATTCGAAATGGATTTCGAATTCGAAATGGATTTCGAATTCGAAATGGATTTCGAATTCGATATGGATTACGAATTCGATATGGATTTCGAAATCGATATGGAATTTGAAGTCGAAATGGAATTCGAAATCGAAATGGATTTCGAATTCGAAATGGATTTCGAATTCGATATGGATTACGAATTCGATATGGATTTCGAAATCGATATGGATTTCGAAATCGAAATGGATTTCGAATTCAATATGGATTTCGATATCGAAATGGATTTCTATATGGATTTCGAAATCGAAATGGAATTCGATTTCAAAATGGATTTCGAATTCGATATGGACTACGAATTCGATATGGATTTCGAAATCGATATGGAATTTTTGAAGTCGAAATAGAATTCGAAATCGAAATGGATTTCGTATTCGAAATGGAATTCGAATTCAAAATGGATTTCGAATTCGAAATGGATTTCGAATTCGATGTGGATTACGAATTCGATATGGATTTCGAAATCGATATGGATTACGAATTCGATATGGATTTCGAAATCGATATGGAATTTGAAGTCGAAATGGATTTCGAATTCGATATGGATTACGAATTCGATATGGATTTCGAAATCGATATGGATATGGAATTCGAATTCAATATGGATTACGAATTCGATATGGATTTCGAATTCGATATGGATTACGAATTCGATATGGATTTCGAAATCGATATGGATTACGAATTCGATATGGATTTCGAAATCGATATGGAATTTGAAGTCGAAATGGAATTCGAAATCGAAATGGATTTCGTATTCGAAATGGAATTCGAATTCGATATAGATTTCGAAATCGAAATGGATTTCGAATTCGATATGGATTTCAAATTCGATATGGATTACGAATTCGGTATGGATTTCGAAATCGATATGGAATTTGAAGTCGAAATGGAATTCGAATTCAAAATGGATTTCGAATTCAATATGGATTTTGAATTCGAAATGGATTTCGATATCGATATGGATTTCGAAATCGAAATGGAATTCGAATTCGAATTCAATATGGATTACGAATTCGATATGGATTTCGAATTCGATATGGATTACGAATTCGAAGATGGATTTCGAAATCGATATGGATTACGAATTCGATATGGATTTCGAAATCGATATGGAATTTTTAAAGTCGAAATCGAAATTTAATTCGAATTCAAAATGGATTTCGAATTCGAAATGGATGTCGAATTCGATATGGATTACGAATTCGATATGGATTTCGAAATCGATATGGAATTTGAAGTCGAAATGGAATTCGAATTCAAAATGGATTTTGAAATCGAAATGGATTTCGAAATCGAAATGGACTTCGAATTCGAAATGGAGTTCGAAATGGATTTCGAAATCGATATGGATTTTGAATTCGAAATGGATTTCGAATGCGATATGGATTTCGAATTCGATATGGATTACGAATTCGAGATGGATTTCGAAATCGATATGGATCACGAATTCGATATAGATTTCGAAATCGATATGGAATTTTTAAAGTCGAAATAGAATTCGAAATCGAAATGGATTTCGTATTCGAAATGGAATTCGAATTCAAAATGGATTTCGAATTCGAAATGGATTTCGAATTCGATATGGATTACGAATTCGATATGGATTTCGAAATCGATATGGAATTTGAAGTCGAAATGGAATTCGAATTCAAAATGGATTTCGAATTCAATATGAATTTTTAATTCGAAATGGATTTCGAATTCGATATGGATTTCGAAATCGAAATGGAATTCGAATTCGAATTCAATATGGATTACGAATTCGATATGGATTTCGAATTCGATATGGATTATGAATTCAAGATGGATTTCGAAATCGATATGGATCACGAATTCGATATAGATTTCGAAATCGATATGGAATTTTTAAAGTCGAAAAATTCGAAATTCAATTTCGAATTCAAAATGGATTTCGAATTCGAAATGGATGTCGAATTCGATATGGATTACGAATTCGATATGGATTTCGAAATCGATATGGAATTTGAAGTCGAAATGGAATTCGAATTCAACATGGATTTCGAATTCGAAATGGATTTCGAATTCGATATGGATTTCGAATTCGAAATGGATTTCGAAATCGATATGGATTTTGAATTCGAAATGGATTTCGAATGCGATATGGATTTCGAATTCGAAATGGATTACGAATTCGAGATGGATTTCGATATCGATAAGGATTTCGAAATCGAAATGGATTTCGAATTCACTATGGATTTCGAATTCGATATGGATTTCGAAATCGATATGGATTTCGAATTCGATATGGATTTCGAAATCGATTTGGAATTTTTGAAGTCGAAATGGAATTCGAAATCGAAATGGATTTCGAATTCGAAATGGATTTTCGAAATCGATATGGAATTCGAATTCGAATATGGATTACGAATTCGATATGGATTTCGAATTCGATATGGATTACGAATTCGATATGGATTTCGAAATCGATATGGATCACGAATTCGATATGGATTTCGAAATCGATATGGAATTTTTGAAGTCGAAATAGAATTCGAAATCGAAATGGATTTCGTATTCGAAATGGAATTCGAAAATTTCGAAATTCGAAATGGATTTCGAATTCGATATGGATTTTGAATTCGAAATGGATTTCGAAATCGAATATGGATTTCGAAATCGAAATGGAATTCGAATTCGAAATGGATTTCGAAATCGATATGGATTTCGAATTCGAAATACGAAATATGGATTTCGAATTCGATATGGATTTCGAATTCAAGATGGATTTCGAAATCGATATGTATCACGAATTCGATATAGATTTCGAAATCGATATGGAATTTTTAAAGTCGAAATAGAATTCGAAATCGAAATGGAATTCGAATTCAAAATGGATTTCGAATTCGAAATGGATGTCGAATTCGATATGGATTTCGAATTCGAAATGGATTTCGAAATCGATATGGATTTCGAATTCGAAATGGATTTCGAATTCAATATGGATTTTGAATTCGAAATGGATTTCGATATCGATATGGATTTCGAAATCGAAATGAAGATTTCGAATTCAATATGGATTTCGAATTCGATATGGACTTCGAATTCGAAATGGATTTCGAATTCGATATGGATTACGAATTCGATATGGATTTCGAAATCGATATGGATTTCGAAACGAATTCGAACGATATGGATTTCGAAATCGATATGGAATTTGAAGTCGAAATGGATTTCGAATTCGATATGGATTACGAATTCGATATGGATTTCGAAATCGATTTGGAATTTCGAAATCGAAATTCGAAATGGATTACGAATTCGATATGGATTTCGAATTCGATATGGATTACGAATTCGATATGGATTTCGAAATCGATATGGATCACGAATTCGATATGGATTTCGAAATCGATATGGAATTTTTGAAGTCGAAATAGAATTCGAAATCGAAATGGATTTCGTATTCGAAATGGAATTCGAATTCAAAATGGATTTCGAATTCAATATGGATTTTGAATTCGAAATGGATTTCGATATCGATATGGATTTCGAAATCGAAATGGAATTCGAATTCAATATGGATTTCGAATTCGAATTCGATAAATGGATTTTCGAATTCGATATGGATTACGAATTCGAGATGGATTTCGAAATCGATATGGATCACGAATTCGATATAGATTTCGAAATCGATATGGAATTTTTAAAGTCGAAATAGAATTTGAAATCGAAATGGAATTCGAATTCGAAATGGATTTCGAATGGATTTCGAATTCGAAATGGATTTCGAATTCGATATGGATTACGAATTCGATATGGATTTCGAAATCGATATGGAATTTGAATACGAATTGGATTTCGAATTCAATATGGATTTTGAATTCGAAATGGATTTCGAAATCGAAATGGAATTCGAAATCGAAATGGATTTTGAATTCGAAATGGATTTCGATATCGATATGGATTTCGAATTCGAAATGGATTTCGAATTCGAAATGGATTTCGAATTCGATATGGATTACGAATTCGATATGGATTTCGAAATCGATATGGATCACGAATTCGATATGGATTTCGAAATCGATATGGAATTTTTGAAGTCGAAATAGAATTCGAAATCGAAATGGATTTGGTATTCGAAATGGACTTCGAAATCAAAATGGAATTCGAAATCGATATGGATTTCGAATTCGAATTGGATTTCGAATTCAATATGGATTTTGAATTCGAAATGGATTTCGAAATCGAAATGGATTTTGAATTCGAAATGGATTTCGATATCGATATGGATTTCGAAATCGAAATGGAATTCGAGTTCAATATGGATTTCGAATTCGATATGGATTGCGAATTCGATATGGATTTCGAAATCGATATGGAATTTGAAGTCGAATTCGAAATCCATATCGAAATTTTTGAATTCGAATTCCATTTCGACTTCAAATTCCATATCGATTTCGAAATCCATATCGAATTCGTAATCCATATCGAATTCGAAATCCATTTTGAATTCGAATTCCATTTCGACTTCAAATTCCATATCGATTTCGAAATCCATATCGAATTCGTAATCCATATCGAATTCGAAATCCATATCGAATTCGAAATCCATATTGAATTCGAATTCCATTTTGATATCGAAGTCCATTTCGAATACGAAATACATTTCGATTTCGAATTCTATTTCGACTTCAAAAATTCCATATCAATTTCGAAATCCATATCGAATTCGTGATCCATATCGATTTCGAAATCCATATCGAATTCGAAATCCATTTCGAATTCGAAATCCATATCGAATTCGTAATCCATATTGAATTCGAATTCCATATCGATTTCGAAATCCATATCGAATTCGTAATCTATTTCGATTTCGAATTCTATTTCGACTTCAAAAATTCCATATGGATTTCGAAGTCCATATCGAATTCGTGATCCATATCGATTTCGAAATCCATATCGAATTCGTAATCCATATCGAATTCGAAATCCATATCGAATTCGTAGTCCATATCGAATTCGAAATCCATATTGAATTCGAAAGCCATTTCGATTTCGAAATCCATATCGATATCGAAATCCATTTCGAATTCAAAATCCATATTGAATTCGAAATCCATTTCGTGTTCGAAATCCATTTCGACTTCAAATTCCACATCGATTTCGAAATCCATATCGAATTCGTAATCCATATCGAATTCGAAATCCATATTGAATTCGAAATCCAATTCGAATTCGAAATCCATATCGATATCGAATTCCATTTTGATTTCGAAGTCCATTTCGAATACGAAATCCATTTCGATTTCGAATTCGAAATCCATATTGAATTCGAAATCCAATTCGAATTCGAAATCCATATCGATATCGAATTCCATTTTGATTTCGAAGTCCATTTCGAATACGAAATCCATTTCGATTTCGAATTCCATTTCGACTTCAAATTCCATATCGATTTCGAAATCCATATCGAATTCGTAATCCATATCGAATTCGTCATCCATTTCGAATTCGAAATCCATATTGATTTCGAACGAAATCCATATCGAATTCGAAATCCATTTCGAATTCGAAATCCATATTCGAATTCGAAATCCATTTCGAATTCGAAATCCATTTCGAATTCGAAATGCATATCGATATCGAAATTCCATTTCGATTTCGAAGTCCATTTCGATTTCGAATTCCATTTCGACTTCAAATTCCATATCGATTTCGAGATCCTTATCGAATTCGTGAATCCATATCGATTTCGAAATCCATTATCGAATTCGAAATCCATATCGATTTCGAAATCCATTTCGAATTCGAAATCCATATCGAATTCGAAATCCATATTGAATTCGAAAGTCCATTTCGAATTCGAAATCCATATCGATATCGAATTCCATTTTGATTTCGAAGTCCCATTTCGAATTCGAAATCCATTTCGATTTCGAATTCCATTTCGACTTCAAATTCCATATCGATTTCGAAATCCATATCGAAATTCGTAATCCATATCGAATTCGAAATCCATTTCGATCTCGAAATCCATATTGATTTCGAAATCCATATCGAATTCGAAATCCATTTCGAATTCGAAATCCATATTGAATTCGAAATCCATTTCGAATTCGAAATCCATATCGATATCGAATTCCATTTTGATTTCGAAGTCCATTTCGAATACGAAATCCATTTCGATTTCGAATTCCATTTCGACTTCAAATTCCATATCGATTTCGAAATCCATATCGAATTCGTAATCCATATTGATATCGAAATCCATTTCGATTTCGAATTCCATTTCGACTTCAAATTCCATATCGATTTCGAAATCCATATCGAATTCGTAATCCATATCGAATTCGAAATCCATTTCGAATTCGAAATCCATTTCGAATTCGAATTCCATTTCGATTTCGAAATCCATTATGATACCGAAATCCATATCGAATTCGAAATCCATATTGATATCGAAATCCATTTCGAATTCAAAATCCATTTCGATTTCGAAATCCATTTCGATTTCAAAATCCATTTCGAATTCAAAATCCATATTGAATTCGAAATCCATTTCGAATTCGAAATCCATATCGATTTCGAATTCCATTTTGATTTCGAAGTCCATTTCGAATACGAAATCCATTTCGATTTCGAATTCCATTTCGACTTCAAATTCCATATCGATTTCGAAATCCATATCGAATTCGTAATCCATTTCGAATTCGAAATCCATATTGAATTCGAAATCCATTTCGAATTCGAAATCCATTTCGATTTCGAAATCGATTCCATTTCGATTTCGAATTCCATTTTGATTTCGAAATCCATTTCGAATTCGAAATCCATTTCGATTTCGAAATCCATTTCGATTTCGAAATTTCGATTTCGAAATCCATATCGATTTCGAAATCCATATCGAATTCGAAATCCATATCGATTTCGAAATCCATTTCGAATTCGTGAATCCATATCGATTTTCGAAATCCATATCGAATTCGAAATCCATATCGAATTCGAAATCCATATTCGATTTCGAAATCCATGTCGATTTCGAAATCCATTCGAATTCGAAATCCATTTCGATATCGAAATCCATTTTGATTTCGAAATCCATTTCGAATACGAAATCCATTTCGATTTCGAATTCCATTTCGACTTCAAATTCCATATCGATTTCGAAATCCATATCGAATTCGTAATCCATATCGAATTCGAAATCCATTTCGATTTCGAAATCCATATCGATTTCGAAATCCATATCGAATTCGAAATCCATTTCGAATTCGAAATCCATGTCGATTTCGAAATCCATTTCGAATTCGAAATCCATTTCGATATCGAAATCCATTTTGATTTCGAAATCCATTTCGAATTCGAAATCCATTTCGATTTCGAATTCCATTTCGATATCGAAATCCATTTCGATTTCGAAATCCATATCGAATTCGAAATCCATTTCGATATCGAAACCCATTTCGATTTCGAAATCCATATCGATATCGAAATTCCATTTTGATTTCGAAGTCCATTTCGAATTCGAAATCCATTTCGATTTCGAATTCCATTTCGATTTCGAATTCCATTTCGACTTCAAATTCCATATCGATTTCGAAATCCATATCGAATTCGTGATCCATATCGATTTCGAGATCCATTTCGAATTCGTAATCCATATCGTTTTCGAAATCCATATCGAATTCGTAATCCATATCGAATTCGAAATCCATATTGAATTCGAAATCCATTTCGAATTCGAAAATCCATATCGATATCGAATTCCATTTTGATTTTGAAGTCCATTTCGATATCGAAATCCATATCGAATTCGAAATCCATTTCGAATTCAAAATCTATTTCGATATCGAATTCGATATCAATTTCGAATTCAAAATCCATTTTGACATCGAATTCTTTATCGAATTCGAAATCCATTTCGAATTTAAGATCTATTTTGATATCGAATTCGAAATCCATTTTGATATCGAAATCCATACCGAATTCGAAATCCATTTCGAATTCAAAATCCATTTTGATATCGAATTCTTTATCGAATTCGAAATCCATTTTTATATCGAAATCCATTTTGAATTCGATATCCATTTCGATTTCAAAATCCATTTTGATATCGAAATCCATATCGAATTCGAAGTCCATTTCGAATTCAAAATCCATTTCGAATTCGAAATCCTTATCGAATTCGAAATCCATTTCGATATCGAATTCTTTATCGAATTCGAAATCCATTTCGAATTCTTTATCGAATTCGAAATCCATTTCGAATTCTTTATCGAATTCGAAATCCATTTCGAATTCTTTATCGAATTCGAAATCCATTTCGATTTCGAAATCCATATCGAATTCGAAATCCATTTCGATATCGAAATCCATACCGAATTCGAAATCCATTTCGAATTCAAAATCTATTTTGATATCGAATTCTTTCTCGAATTCGAAATCCATTTCGAATTTGATATCCATTTCGAATTCAAAATCTATTTCGATATCGAATTCTTTATCGAATTCGAAATCCATTTCGAATTTAAAATCTATTTCGATATCGATTTGTTTCATCGAATTCGTAATCCATATCGAATTCGAAATCCATTTCGATCTCGAAATCCATATTGATTTCGAAATCCATATCGAATTCGTAATCCATTTCGAATTCGAAATCCATATTGAATTCGAAATCCAATTCGAATTCGAAATCCATATCGATATCGAATTCCATTTTGATTTCGAAGTCCATTTCGAATACGAAATCCATTTCGATTTCGAATTCCATTTCGACTTCAAATTCCATATCGATTTCGAAATCCATATCGAATTCGTAATCCATATTGATATCGAAATCCATTTCGATTTCGAATTCCATTTCGACTTCAAATTCCATATCGATTTCGAAATCCATATCGAATTCGTAATCCATATCGAATTCGTCATCCATTTCGAATTCGAAATCCATATTGAATTCGAATTCCATTTCGATTTCGAAATCCATTTTGATACCGAAATCCATATCGAATTCGAAATCCATATTGATATCGAAATCCATTTCGAATTCAAAATCCATTTCGATTTCGAAATCCATTACAATTTCAAAATCCATTTTGAACTCGAAATCCATATTGAATTCGAAATCCATTTCGAATTCGAAATCCATATCGATTTCGAAATCCATTTCGATATCGAAATCCATTTCGATTTCGAAGTCCATTTCGAATACGAAATCCATTTCGATTTCGAATTCCATTTCGACTTCAAAATCCATAACGATTTCGAAATCCATATCGCATTCGTAATCCATATTGATATCGAAATCCATTTCGATTTCGAATTTCTTTTCGACTTCAAATTCCATATTGATATCGAAATCCATATCGACTTCGTAATCCATATCGAATTCGAAATTCATATTGAATTCGAATTCCATTTCGATTTCGAAATCCATATCGATATCGAAATCCATTTCGAATTCAAAATCCATTTCGATTTCGAATTCCATTTCGAAATCCATTTCGATTTCGAAATCCATTACGATTTCAAAATTCGATTTCGAATTCAAAATCAACATATTGAATTCGAAATCCATATCGAATTCGAAATCCATATCGATTTCGAATTCCATTTTGATTTCGAAGTCCATTTCGAATACGAAATCCATTTCGATTTCGAATTCCATTTCGACTTCAAATTCCATATCGATTTCGAAATCCATATTGAATTCGTAATCCATATCGAATTCGAAATCCATTTCGAATTCGAAATCCATATCGACTTCGAATTCCATTTCGATTTCGAAATCCATTTTGATATCGAAATCCATATCGATTTCGAAATCCATTTCGAATCCATTTCGATTTCTAAGTCCATTTCGAATTCGAAATCCATTTCGATTTCGAATTCCATTTCGACTTCAAATTCCATATCGATTTCGAAATCCATATCGATTTCGAAATCCATATCGATTTCGAAATCCATATCGACTTCGTAATCCATATCGAATTCGAAATCCATATTGAATTCGAATTCCATTTCGATTTCGAAATCCATATCGATATCGAAATCCATTTCGAATTCAAAATCCATTTCGATGTCGAAATTCCATTTCGATTTCGAAATCCATTTCGAATTCAAAATCCATATTAAATTCGAAATCCATTTCGAATTCGAAATCCATATCGAATTCGCAAATCCATTTCGAATTCGAAATCCATATTGAATTCGAAATCCATATCGAATTCGAAATCCATTTCGATATCGAAATCCATTTTGATTTCGAAATCCATTTCGATATCGAAATCCATTTCGATTTCGAAATCCATTTCGACTTCAAATTCCACATCGATTTCGAAATCCATATCGAATTCGAAATCCATATTGAATTCGAAATCCATATTGAATTCGAATTCCATTTCGACTTCAAATTCCATATCGATTTCGAAATCCATATCGAATTCGTAATCCATATCGATTCGAAATCCATTTCGATTTCGAATTCCATTTCGACTTCAAATTCCATATCGATGTCGAAATCCATATCGAATTCGAAATCCATTTCGAATTCGTAATCCATTTCGAATTCGAAATTCCATTCCGAATTCGAATTCCATTTCGATTTCGAAATCCATTTTGATTTCCGAAATCCATATCGAATTCACATTTCGATTTCGAAATCCATTTCGATTTCAAAATCCATTTCGATTTCGAAATCCATTTCGATTTCGAAATCCATTTCGATTTCGAAATCCATTTCGAATTCGAATTCGAAATCCATATCGATTTCGAAATCCATTTCGAATTCGAAATCCATATCGATTTCGAATTCCATTTCGATTTCGAAGTCCATTTCGAATACGAAATCCATTTCGATTTCGAATTCCATTTCGACTTCGAAATTCCATATCGATTTCGAAATCCATATCGAATTCGTAATCCATATTCGAATTCGAATTCCATTTCGATTTCATCGAAATCCATTTTGATACCGAAATCCATATCGAATTCGAAATCCATATTGAATTCGAAATCCATTTCGAATTCAAAATCCATATCGATTTCGAATTCCATTTCGAATTTGAAATCCATATAGAATTCCATTTTAATTTCAAATTCCATTTCGATCAAATTTCATTTCGAATTCCATTTCGATTTCGAAATTCCATATCGATTTCGAAATCCATATCGAATTCGAAATCCATATCGATATCGAAATCCATTTCGATTTCGAAATTCGAAATCCATATCAATTTCGAAATCCATTTCGAATTCGAAATCTATATCGATATCGAAATCCATATCAATTTCGAAATCCATTTCGAATTCGAAATCCATTTCGACTTCGAAATCCATATCGATTTCGAAATCCATATCGAATTCGAAATCCATATCGAATTCGAATTCCATTTCGATATCGAAATCCATTTTCGAATTCGAATTCTATTTCGACTTCAAAAATTCCATATCGATTTCGAGATCCATATCGAATTCGAAATCCATATCGATTTCGAAATCCATATCGAATTCGTAATCCATATCGAATTCGAAATCCATATTGAATTCGAAATCCATTTCGAATTCGAAATCCATATCGATTTCGAATTCCATTTTGATTTCGAAGTCCATTGCGAATACGAAATCCATTTCGATTTCGAATTCCATTTCGACTTCAAATTCCATATCGATTTCGAAATCCATATCGAATTCGTAATCCATATCGAATTCGAAATCCATTTCGAATTCGAAATCCATATTCGAATTCGAAATCCATTTCGACTTCGAAATTCCATATCGATTTCGAAATCCATATCATTTCGATTTCGAAATCCATATCGATTTCGAAATCCATTTCGATTTCGAATTCCATTTCGATATTCGAAATTCCATTTCGATTTCGAAATCCATATCGATTTCGAAATCCATATCGAATTTCGAAATCCATTTCGAATTCGAAATCCATATTGAATTCGAAACCCATTTCGATATCGAAATCCATTTCGATTTCGAAATCCATTTCGATTTCGAAATCCATTTCGATATCGAAATCCATATCGAATTCGAAATCCATTTCGAATTCGAAATCCATATTGAATTCGAAACCCATTTCGATATCGAAATCCATTTCGATTCGAAATCCATTTCGATTTCGAAATCCATTTCGATATCGAAATCCATATCGAATTCGAAATCCATTTCGATTTCGAAATCCATTTCGATATCGAAATCCATTTCGATTTCGAAATCCATTTCGAATTCGAAATCCATATTCGAATTCGAAATCCATTTCGAATTCGAAATCCGAATTCGAAATCCATATCGATTTCGAAATCCATTTCGATTTCGAAATCCATTTCGAATTCGAAATCCATTTCGATTTCGAAATTCCATTTCGACTTCAAAATCCATATCGATTTCGAAATCCATATCGAATTCTCGAATCCATTTCGAATTCGAAATTCCATTTCGATTTCGAAATCCATTTCGAATTCGAAATCCATATCGATGTCGAAATCCATATCGAATTCGAAATCCATATCGAATTCGAAATCCATTTCGATTTCGAAATCCATTTCGAATTCGAAATCCATTTCGATTTCGAAATCCATTTTGATTTCCGAAATCCATAATTTCGAAATCCATTTCGATTTCGAAATCCATTTTGATTTCAAAATCCATTTCGATTTCGAATTGCATTTCAATATCGAAATCCATTTCGAATTCATCGAAATCCATTTCGATATCGAAATCCATTTCGATTTCGAAATCAATTTCGAATTCGAAATCCATTTCGATTTCGAATTCCATTTCGATTTCGAAATCCATTTCGAATTCAAAATCCATTTTGAATTCGAAATCCAATTCGAATTCAAAATCCATATTGATTTCGAAGTCCATTTCGATTTCGAATTCCATTTCGAATACGAAATCCATTTCGATTTCGAATTCCATTTCGACTTCAAATTCCATATCGATTTCGAAATCCATATCGAATTCGTAATCCATTTCGAATTCGAATTCCATTTCGATTTCGAAATCCATTTTGATACCGAAATCCATATCGAATTCGAAATCCATATTGATATCGAAATCCATTTCGAATTCAAAATCCATTTCGATTTCGAACTCCCATTTCGAATTCGAAAATCCATATCGAATTCCATTTTTAATTTCAAATTCCATTTCGATTTCGAAATTCCATTTCGACTTCGAAATTCCATATCGATTTCGAAATCCATTTCGAATTCGTAATCCATATTGATATCGAAATCCATTTCGAATTCAAAATCCATATCGATTTCGAAATCCATATCGAATTCGTAATCCATATCGAATTCGAAATCCATTTCGAATTCGAAATCCATATTGAATTCGAATTCCATTTCGACTTCAAATTCCATATCGATTTCGAAATCCATATCGAATTCGTAATCCATATCGAATTCGAAATCCATTTCGAATTCGAAATCCATATTGAATTCGAATTCCATTTCGACTTCAAAAATTCCATATCGATTTCGAGATCCATTTCGAATTCGTGATCCATATCGATTTCGAAATCCATTTCGAATTCGAAATCCATATCGAATTCGAAATCCATATCGAATTCGAAATCCATTTCGAATTCGAAATCCATATCGATTTCGAATTCCATTTCGATTTCGAAGTCCATTTCGAATACGAAATCCATTTCGATTTCGAATTCCATTTCGACTTCAAATTCCATATCGATTTCGAAATCCATATCGAATTCGTAATCCATATCGAATTCGAAATCCATATCGAATTCGAAATCCATTTCGAATTCGAAATCCATATTGAATTCGAATTCCATTACGACTTCAAATTCCATATCGATTTCGAAATCCATATCGATTTCGTAATCCATATTGATATCGAAATCCATTTCGATTTCGAATTCCATTTCTACTTCAAATTCCATATCGAATTCGAAATCCATATCGAATTCGAAATCCATATCGAATTCGAAATCCATATCGAATTCGAAATCCATTTCGATATCGAAATCCATTTCGATTTCGAAATCCATTTCGATATCGAAATCCATTTCGATTTCGAAATCCATATCGAATTCGAAATCCATTTCGATTTCGAAATCCATTTCGATTTCGAAATCCATTTCGATTTCGAAATCCATATTCGAATTCGAAATCCATATCGATCCATTTCGAATTCGAAATCCATATCGATTTCGAATTCCATTTCGATTTCGAAATCCATTTCGATATCGAAATCCATTTCGATTTCGAAATCCATATCGAATTCGAAATCCATTTCGATTTCGAAATCCATTTCGAATTCAAAATCCATTTCGATATCGAAATCCATTTCGATTTCGAAATCCATTTCGATTTCGAAATCCATTTCGAAGTCCATTTCGATTTCGAAATCCATTTCGATTTCGAATTCCATTTCGATTTCGAAATTCCATTTCGATTTCAAAATCCATATCGATTTCGAAATCCATATCGAATTCGAAATCCATTTCGAATTCGAAATCCATTTCGAATTCGAAATTCCATTTCGATTTCGAAATCCATTTCGATATCGAAATCCCATATCGATTTCGAAATCCATTTCGAATTCGAATTCCATTTCGATTTCGAAATCCATTTCGATATCCGAAATCCATATCGAATTCGAAATCCATATTGATATCGAAATCCATTTCGAATTCGAAATCCATTTCGAATTCGAAATTCAATTCGATTTCGAAATCCATTTCGATATCGAAATCCATATTGAATTCGAAATCCATATTCGAATTTCGAAATCCATATTCGATTTCGAATTCCATTTCGATTTCGAAATCCATATCGATATCGAAATCCATTTCGAATTCGAAATCCATTTCGATTTCGAAATCCATTTCGATTTCGAAATCCATTTCGATTTCGAAATTCCATTTCGAATTCGAAATCCATTTCGAATTCGAAATCCATTTCGATATCGAATTCCATTTCGATTTCGAAATCCATTTCGAATTCGAAATCCATTTCGATATCGAAATCCATTTCGAATTCAAAATCCATTTCGATATCGAAATCCATTTCGATTTCGAATTCCATTTCGATTTCGAAATCCATTTCGATTTCGAAATCCATTTCGATTTCGAAATCCATTTCGATTTCGAAATCCATTTCGATATCGAAATCCATTTCGATTTCGAAATCCATATCGAATTCGAAATCCATTTCGATTTCGAAATCCATATCGAATTCGAAATCCATTTCGATTTCGAAATCCATTTCGATGATATCGAAATCCATATCGATTTCGAAATCCATATCGATATTCGAAATCCCATTTCGATTTCGAAAATCCATATCGATTTCGAAATCCATTTCGATATCGAAATCCATATCAATTTCGAAATCCATTTCGATTTCGAAATCCATTTCGATTTCGAAATCCATATCGATTTCGAAATCCATTTCGAATTCGAAATCCATATCGAATTCGAAATCCATTTCCGATTTCGAAATCCATTTCGAATTCGAAATCCATTTCGATTTCGAAATCCATTTCGATATCGAAATCCATATCGAATTCGAAATCAAATCCATATTCGATTTCGAAATCCATTTCGAAATTCGAAATCCATTTCGATATCGAAATCCATTTCGATTTCGAAATCCATTTCGATATCGAAATCCATTTCGATTTCAAAATCCATATCGAATTCGAAATCCATTTCGATTTCGAAATCCATATCGATTTCGAAATCCATTTCGATTTCGAAATCCATATCGAATTCGAAATCCATTTCGATATCGAAATCCATTTTGATTTCGAAATCCATTTCGATATCGAAATCCATTTCGATTTCAAAATCCATATCGAATTCGAAATCCATTTCGATTTCGAAATCCATTTCGATTTCGAAATCCATTTCGAATTCGAAATCCATATTCGATTTCGATCGAATTCCATTTCGAATTCGAAATCCATTTCGATATCGAAATTTCGAATTCCATTTCGATTTCGAAATCCATTTCGATATCGAAATCCATATCGATTTCGAAATCCATTTCGAATTCGAAATCCATATCGATTTCGAAATCCATATCGATATCGAAATCCATATCGAATTCGAAATCCATTTCGATTTCGAAATCCATTTCGATTTCGAAATCCATTTCGAATTCGAAATCCATTTCGATTTCGAAATCCATATCGAATTCGAAATCCATTTCGATATCGAAATCCATTTTGATATCGAAATCCATTTCGATTTCGAAATCCATTTCGATATCGAAATCCATATCGATTTCGAAATCCATATCGAATTCGAAATCCATTTCGATTTCGAAATCCATTTCGATATCGAAATCCATTTCGATTTCGAAATCCATTTCGATTTCGAAATCCATTTCGATTTCGAAATCCATATCGATTTCGAAATCCATATCGACTTCGAAATCCATATCGAATTCGAAATCCATTTCGATTTCGAAATCCATTTCGATATCGAAATCCATTTCGATTTCGAAATCCATTTCGATATCGAAATCCATTTCGATTTCGAAATCCATATCGAATTCGAAATCCATTTCGATTCGAAGCCCATTTCGAATACGAAATCCATTTCGAATTCGAAATCCATTTCGACTTCAAATTCCATATCGATTTCGAAATCCATTTCGAATTCGAAATCCATTTCGATTTCGAAATCCATTTCGATTCGAAATCCATATCGATATCGAAATCCATTTCGAATTCGAAATCCATTTCGATTTCGAATTTCCATTTCGATTTCGAAATCCATTTCGAATTCAATGAAATCCATTTCGAATTCGAAATCCATTTCGAATTCGAAATCCATATCGAATTCGAATTCCATTTCGATTTCGAAGTCCATATCGAATACGAAATCCATTTCGATTTCGAATTCCATTTCGACTTCAAATTCATATCGATTTCGAAATCCATATCGAATTCGAAATCCATATCGACCATTTCGAATTCGGAAATCCATATCGAATTCGAAATCCATTTCGAATTCGAAATCCATTTCGATATCGAAATCCATATCGAATTCGAAATCCATATCGATATCGAAATCCATATCGAATTCGAAATCCATATCGATTTCGAAATCCATTTCGAATTCAAAATCCATATCGAATTCGAAATCCATTTCGATTTCAAAATCCATATCGATTTCGAAATCCATTTCGATATCGAAATCCATATCGAATTCGAAATCCATTTCGATTTCGAAATCCATATCGAATTCGAAATCCATTTCGATATCAAAATCCATATCGATTTCGAAATCCATATCGATTTCGAAATCCATATCGATTTCGAAATCCATTTCCGATTTCGAAATCCAGTTCGAATTTCAAAATCCATTTCGATTTCGAAATCCATTCGAATTCGAAATCCATATCGAATTCGAAATCCATTTCGATTTCGAAATCCATTTCGATTTCGAAATCCATATCGAATTCGAAATCCATATCGATTTCGAAATCCATATCGAATTCGAAATCCATTTCGATTTCGAAATCCATATCGAATTCGAAATCCATTTCGATATCGAAATCCATTTCGATTTCGAAATCCATTTCGATTTCGAAATCCATTTCGATATCGAAATCCATTTCGATTTCGAAATCCATTTCGATTTCGAAATCCATTTCGATTTCGAAATCCATATCGAATTCGAAATCCATTTCGATATCGAAATCCATTTCGATTTCGAAATCCATATCGAATTCGAAATCCATTTCGATATCGAAATCCATTTCGATTTCGAAATCCATATCGATATCGAAATCCATTTCGAATTCGAAATCCATTTCGATATCGAAATCCATTTCGATTTCGAAATCCATATCAATTTCGAAATCCATTTCGATTTCGAATTCCATATCGAATTCGAAATCCATTTCGATTTCGAAATCCATATCGATTTCGAAATCCATTTCAATTTCGAAATCCATTTCGATTTCGAAATCCATTTCGATTTCGAAATCCATATCGAATTCGAAATCCATTTCGATTTCGAAATCCATTTCGATTTCGAAATCCATATCGAATTCGAAATCCATTTCGATTTCGAAATCCATTTCGATTTCGAAATCCATTTCGATTTCGAAATCCATTTCGGTTATCGAATCCATTTCGAATTCGAAATCCATTTCAATTTCGAAGTCCATTTCGAATTCGAATCCATTTCCATTCGAAATCCATATCGAATTCGAAATCCATTTCGATATCGAAATCCATTTCGATTTCGAAATTCATTCGATATTCGAAATCCATATCGAATTCGAAATCCATTTCGAATTCGAAATCCATATCGATTTCGAAATCCATTTCGATTTCGAAGAGTCCATTTCGAGATTCGAAAATCCATTTCGTTTCGAAATCCATTTCGAATTCGAAATCCATATCGTATCGAAATCCATTTCGATATCGAAATTCCATTTCGAATTTGAAATCCATTTCGATTTCGAAATCCATATCGATTTCAAATCATATCGAATTCGAAATCCATGTCGATTTCGAAATCCATTTCGAATTCGAAATCCATTTCGAATTCGAAATCCATTTCGATTCGAAATCATTTCGATTTCGAAATCCATTTCGATTTCGAAATCCATTTCGATATCGAAATTCATTTCAAATTCGAAATTCCATTTCGATATCGAAATCCATTTCGATTTCGAAATTCCATTTCGATTCGAAATTCCATTTCGATCTCGAAATCCATTTCGATTTCGAAATCCATTTCGACATTCGAAATCCATATCGATTTCGAAATCCATTTCGGTATCGAAAACCATATCGATTTCGAAATCCATATCGAATTTCGAAATCCATATTCGAATTCGAAATCCATATCGAATTCGAAATCCCATTTCGATTTCGAAATCCATTTCGATTTCGAAATCCATATCGATTTCGAAATCCATTTCGAATTCGAAATCCATATCGATATCGAAATCCATTTCGAATTCGAAATCCATTTCGATTTCGAAATCCATTTCGATATCGAAATCCGATTTCGAATTCGAAATCCATTTCGATTTCGAAATCCATTGAATTCGAAATCCATTTCGATATCGAAATCCATTTCGATTTCGAAATCCATTTCGATATCGAAATCCATATCGATATCGAAATCCATATCGATATTCGAAATCCATTTCGAATTCGAAATCCATATCGAAATCCATTTCGATTTCGAAATCGAAATCCATTTCATGAATTCGAAATCCATTTCGATTTCGAAATCCATTTCGATATCGAAATCCATTTCGATTTCGAAATCCATATCGAATTCGAAATCCATTTCGATATCGAAATCCATTTCGATTTCGAAATCCATTTCGAATTCGAAATACCATTTCGATTTCGAAATCCATATCGAGATTCGAAATCCATATCGAATTCCGAAATCCATTTCGATATCGAAATCCATTTCGATTTCGAAATCCATTTCGATTTCGAAATCCATTTCGAATTCGAAATCCATATCGAATTCGAAATCCATTTCGATATCGAAATCCATTTCGATATCGAAATCCATTTCGATATCGAAATCCATTTCGATATCGAAATCCATTTCGATATCGAAATCCATTTCGATTTCGAAATCCATTTCGATATCGAAATCCATTTCGATTTCGAAATCCATTTCGATATCGAAATCCATTTCGATATCGAAATCCATTTCGATTTCGAAATCCATTTTGATTTCGAAATCCATTTCGATATCGAAATCCATTTCGATTTCGAAATCCATTTCGATATCGAAATTCATTTCGATTTCGAAATCCATTTCGATATCGAAATCCATTTCGATTTCGAAATCCATTTCGATATCGAAATCCATTTCGATTTCGAAATTCATTTCGATATCGAAATCCATTTCGATATCGAAATCCATTTCGATTTCGAAATCCATTTCGATTTCGAAATCCATTTCGATATCGAATCGAAATCCATATCGATATCGAAATCCATTTCGATTTCGAAATTCGAAATCCATTTCGATATCGAAATCCATTTCGATATCGAAATCCATTTCGATATCGAAATCCATTTCGATTTCGAAATCCATTTCGATTTCGAAATCCATTTCGATTTCGAAATCCATTTCAATTTCGAAATCCATTTCGATATCGAAATCCATATCGATATCGAAATCCATATCGAATTCGAAATCCATTTCGATATCGAAATCCATTTCGATTTCGAAATCCATTTCGATATCGAAATCCATTTCGATTTCGAAATCCATTTCGATATTCGAAATCCATTTTTCGAATATTTCGAAATCCATTTCGATATCGAAATCCATTTCGATTTCGAAATCCATTTCGATTTCGAAATCCATTTCGATTTCGAAATCCATTTCGAATTTCGAAATCCATTTCGATATCGAAATCCATATCGAATTCGAAATTCCATTTCGATTTCGAAATCCATTTCGATTTCGAAATCCATATTCGATTCGATCGAAATCCATATCGAATATCGAAATCCCATTTCGATATCGAAATCCATTTCGATATCGAAATCCATTTCGATATCGAAATCCATATCCGATATCGAAATTTCGATATCGAATTCCATATCGATTTCGAAATCCATTTCGAATTCGAAATCCATATCGAATTCCGAAATCCATATCGAATTCGAAATCCATTTCGATATCGAAATCCATTTCGATTTCGAAATCCATATCGATATCGAAATCCATTTCGATTTCGAAATCCATATCGATTTCGAAATCCATTTCGATTTCGAAATCCATTTCGATATCGAAATCCATTTCGAATTCGAAATCCATTTCGATTTCGAAATCCATTCGATATCGAAATCCATTTCGAATTCGAAATCCATATCGATATCGAAATCCATTTCGAATTCGAAATCCATTTCGATATCGAAATCCATTTCGAATTTCGAAATCCATTTCGATATCGAAATTCCATTTCGATATCGAAATCCATATCGATTATCGAAATCCATTTCGATTTCGAAATCCATTTCGATATCGAAATCCATATCGAAAATCCATTCGAAATCCATTTCGATATCGAAATCCATTTCGAATTCGAAATCCATTTCGATATCGAAATCCATTCGATATCGAAATCCCATTTCGATATCGAAATCCATTTCGAATTCGAAATCCATTTCGATATCGAAATCACATTTCGATTTCGAAATCCATTTCGAATTCGAAATCCATTTCGATATCGAAATCCATTTCGAATTCGAAAATCCATTTCGATATCGAAATCCATTTCGATATCGAAATCCATTTCGATATCGAAATCCATTTCGATATCGAAATCCATTTCGATATCGAAATCCATTTCGATTTCGAAATCCATGTCGAATTCGAAATCCATTTCGATATCGAAATCCATATCGATTTCGAAATCCATTTCGATATCGAAATCCATTTCGATTTCGAAATCCATTTCGATATCGAAATCCATTTCATTCGAAATCCATATCGAATTCGATATCGAATTCCATTTCGATATCGAAATCCATTTCGATATTCGAAATCCATTTCGATATCGAAATCCATTTCGATATCGAAATCCATTTCGAAATCGAAATCCATTTCGATATCGAAATCCATATCGATATCGAAATCCATTTCGATATCGAAATCCATTCGAATATCGAAATCCATTTCGATATTCGAAATCCCCATATCGAATTTCGAAATCCATTTCGAATTCGAAATCCATTTCGATATCGAAATCCATTTCGATATCGAAATCCATATCGAATTTCGAAATCCATTTCGAAATCGAAATCCATATCGATATCGAAATCCATTATCGATATCGAAATCCCATATCGATTTCGAAATCCATTTCGATTCGAAATCCATTTCGACCTATCGAAATCCATTTCGATATCGAAATCCATATCGATATCGAAATCCATTTCGATATCGAAATCCATTTCCGAATTCGAAATCCATTTCGATTTCGAAATCCATTTTCGAATTCAAATCCAATCGATATCAATTCTTCGATATCGAAATCCATATCGATATCGAAATCCATTTCGATATCGAAATCCATTTCGATATCGAAATCATTTCGATATCGAAATCCATTTCGATATCGAAATCCATTTCGAATTCGAAATCCATTTCGATATCGAAATCCATATCGATTTCGAAATCCATTTCGATATCGAAATCCACTTCGATTTCGAAATCCATTTCGATATCGAAATCCATATCGAATTCGAAATCCATTTCGATATCGAAATCCATTTCGATTTCGAAATCCATTTCGATATCGAAATCCATTTCGATTTCGAAATCATTTCGATTTTCGAATCATTTCGATATCGAAATCCATTTCGATTTCGAAATCCATATCGAATTCGAAATCCATTTCGATATCGAAATCCATTTCGATTTCGAAATCCATTTCGATATCGAAATCCATTTCATATCGAAATCCATTTCGATATCGAAATCCATTTCGAATTCGAAATCCATTTCGAATTCGAAATCCATTCGAATTCGAAATCCATATCGAATTCGAAATCCATTTCGATATCGAAATCCATTTCGATATCGAAATCCATTTCGATTTCGAATTCCATATCGATATCGAAATCCATTTCGAATTCGAAATTCGAAATCCATATCGATATCGAAATTCGATATCGAAATCCATTTCGATATCGAAATCCATTTCGATTTCGAAATCCATTTTCGATATTCGAAATCCATTTGATATCGAAATCCATTTCGAATTCGAAATCCATTTCGATATCGAAATCCATTTCGATTTCGAAATCCATATCGATTTCGAAATCCATTTCGAAATCGAAATCCATATCGATATCGAAATCCATTTCGATTTCGAAATCCATTTCGATATCGAATTCCATTTCGAATTCGAAATCCATTTCGATATCGAAATCCATTTCGATATCGAAATCCATTTATCGAATTTCGAAATCCATTTCGAATTCGAAATCCATTTCGAAAATTTCGAAACTCCATTTCGAATTTCGAAATCCATTTCGGATATCGAAATTCCATATCGAATTTCGAAATCCATTTCGAATATAGAAACCCATATCAATTTCGAAATCCATTTCGAAACCGAAATCCATTTCGATATCGAAATCCATATCGATTTCGAAATTCATATCGAAATTCGAAATCCATTGATTTACGAGTTCGAAATCATTTCGATATCGAAATCCATTTCGAAATTCGAAATCCATTCGATATATCGAAATCCATATTCGGATATCGAAATCCATATACGAATTCGAAATTCCATATCGATATCGAAATTCATTTCGATTCGAAATCCACTTTCGATAATCGAAATCATTTCGAATTCGAAATCCATTTCGATATCGAAAATTCCATTTCGATTTCGAAATCCATTTCGATATCGAAACCCATTTCGATATCGAAATCCATTTCGATATCGAAATCCATTTCGAATTCGAAATCCATTTCGATCATCGAAATCCATTTACACGAAAACTAGTATTTCGAAATCCAATTTCGATATCGAAATCCATTTCGATTTGGAAATCCATAAAACTTCGATATCGAAATAAATTTCTAATAATTCGAAATCCATTTGGAATTTCGAAAAATCCATTTCGAATATCGGAAATCCATAGCTTTTTCTTAATCCTTTCGATTTCTGAAATTCATATCGATTTCGAAATCCATTTCGATATCGAAATCCATATCGATATCGAAATCATTTCGATATCGAAACCTATTTCGTTTCGAAATTCATATCGAATGAAATTTTATTTCGATATTCGAAGTTCCATATCTACATCGAATTCATTTCGAATTTCGAAATCCAGCTTCGAATATAGAAATTCATATCGATATCGAATTCTATATCGAATCTCCGAAATCTATTTCGATAGTTCCGAAATCCATATCGATTTCGAAATCGGTTTCGAAATCAATTCTACCCAAAATCCACATCGATAGTTTGAAATCCAGCTTGATAGTTGGAAAATGGAATCCCATTTCGATGATATCGAATTCGAAATCTATACTTGAATTTCGAAATCCATATCGAAATCGAAATCCATTTCGATATCGAAAATCCATTTCGATTTCGAAATCCAGTTCGATATCGAAATCCATTTCGATTTCGAAATCCATTTCGATATCGAAATCCATTTCCGATTTCAGAGAATCCATATCGATATCGAAATCCATTTCGATTTCGAAACCAGTACCGAAGCCGGAAATCCATTTCGATATCGAAATCCATTTCGAAATTCGAAATCCATTTCCGATTTCGGAAATCCATGTCGAATTTCGAAATCCATTTCGATATCGATATCCATTTCGAATTTTTCGAAAATCCATTTCGACTTCGAAATCCATTTCGATATCGAAATTCCATATCAATTTCGAAATCCATTTCGAATTCGAAATCCATTTCGATAATCGAAATCCATTTCGATTTCGAAATTCATATCGACATTCGAAATCCATTTCGATTTCGAAATCCATTTCGATTTCCGAAATTCATTTCGATTTTCCATCTTCGATATCGAAATTCATTTCGGATTTCGAAATCCATTTCGATATCGAAATCCATTTCGATTTCGAAATCCATATTCGATATCGAAATCCATTTCGATTTCGAAATTCCATTCCGAAATCCATTTCGATATCGAAACTCCATATCGATTTCGAAATCCAATTTACGAAATATTTCGAAATCCATATCGAATTCGAAATTCCATATCGATATCGAAATCCATATTGAAATCGGAATCCATTTCGATTATCGAAATCCATTTCGATTTCGAAATCCATTTCGATATCGAAATCCATTTCGATATCGAAATCCATTTCGAATTCAAAACCAATTCCCGAGTTTCGAAATCCATTTCGATATCGAATTCCATATCGATCTTCGAAATCCATTTCCGGATATCGAAATCCATATCGATTTCGAATTCCATGTTTCGACTTCGAAATCCACCTTCGATTTCGAAATCCATTTCGATATTGAAATTCCATTTCGATTTCGAAATCCATTTCGATATCGAATTCCCATATCGAATTCGAAATCACATTTCGAATTCGAAATCCATTTCGATTTTGAAATCCATTTCAAATTCGAAATCCATTTCGATTTCGAAAATCCCATATTGATATCGAAATCATTTCGATTATATTGAAATCCATTTCGATTTCGAAATCCATTTCCGATATCCGAAATCCATTTCGATTTCGAAATCCATTTCGATATCGAAATCCATTTCGATTTCGAAATCCATTTCGATTTCGAAATCCATTTCGATTTCGAAGTCCATATCGAAATCCATTTCGATATCGAATTCCATTTCGATATCGAAATCCGTTTCGATTTCGAAATCCATATCGAATTCGAAATCCATTTCGATTTCGAAATCCATTTCGATATCGAAATCCATTTCGATTTCGAAATCCATTTCGATTTCGAAATCCATTTCGATATCCAAATCCATTTCGATTTCGAAATCCATTTCGATATCGAAATCCATTTCGATATCGAAATCCATTTCGAATTCAAAATAAATTTCGATATCGAAATCCATTTCGAATTCGAAATCCATTTCGATATCGAAATCCATTTCGATTTCGAAATCCATTTCGAATTCGAAATCCATTTCGATTTCGAAATCCATTTTGATTTCGAAATCCATTTCGATATCGAAATCCATTTCGATTTCGAAATCCCATTTCAATTTCGAAATCCATTTCTCGAAAATCCATTTTCGATTTCGAAATTCGATATCCATTCCAAAATTCATATCGATTTCGAAATCCATTTCGATTTCGAAATCCATTTCGATTTCGAAATCCATTTCGATATCGAAATCCATTTCGATATCGAAATCCATTTCGAAATCCGAAATCCATTTCGAAATTTCGAAATCCATTTCAGATTTCGAAATCCATTTCGAATTCGAAATCCATTTCGATATCGAAATCCATTTCGAATTCGAAATCTATATTCGATATCGAAATCCATTTCGATTTCGAAATCCATTTCGATATCGAAATCCATTTCGAATTCGAAATCCATTTCGATATCGAAATCCATTTCGAATTCGAAATCCATATCGATATCGAAATCCATTTCGATATCGAAATCCATATCGATTTCGAAATCCATTTCGAATTCGAAATCCATTTCGATTTCGAAATCCATTTCCGATTTCGAAATCCATTTCGATTTCGAAATCCATTTCGAATTTCGAAATCCGATTTCGAAATCCATATTTCGATTTCGAAAATCCATTTCGATTTTCGAAATTCATTTCGAATTCGAAATCCATTTCGATATCGAAATCCATATCGATACCGAAATCCATATCGAATTCGAAATCCATTTCGATATCGGAATCCATTTCGATTTCGAAATCCATTTCGATTTCGAAATCCATATCGAAATCCATTTCGATATCGAAATCCATTTCGAATTCGAAATCCATTTCGATATCGAAATCCATTTCGATATCGAAATCCATTTCGATTTCGAAATCCATTTCGAAATCGAAATTTCGAATTCGAAATCCATTTCGAATTCGAAATCCATTTCGATATTCGAAATCCATTTCGATATCCGAAATCCATTTCGATATCGAAATCCATATTCGATTTCGAAATCCATTTCGAATTCGAAATCCATTTCGATATCGAAATCCATATCGATATCGAAAATCCATTTCGATTTCGAAATCCATTTCGATATCGAAATCCATATTCGAATTCGAAATCCATTTCTGATATCAAATTCCATTTCGATTCGAAATCCATTTCGAATTTCGAAATCCATTTCGAATTCGAAATCCATTTCGATATCGAAATCCATTTCGATTTCGAAATCCAATTTCGAAATCAAACTCGATGAATATCCATTTCGATTTCGAAATTCATATCGAATTCGAAATCCATTTCGATTTCGAAATCCATATCGATTTCGAAATCCATTTCGATTTCGAAATCCATTTCGATATCGAAATCCATTTCGAATTCGAAATCCATTTCGATATCGAATTCCATATTGATTTCGGAAATCCATATCGAATTCGAAATCCATATCGAATTCGAAATCCATTTCGAATTCGAAATCCATTTCGATTTCGAAATCCATATCGAAGTCAAATCCATTTCGATATCGAAATCCATTTCGAATATCGAAATCCATATCGATTTCGAAATCCATTTCGAATTCGAAATCCCATATCAAAGATATCGAAATCCATATCGAATATCGAAATCCATCATCGATTTCGAAATCCAATTTTTCGATTCCGGAATCCATATCGAATTTTTTCGAAAAATCCATTTCGATATCGAAATCCATATCGATTTCGGAAATCCATTTCGATATCGAAATCCATTTCGAATTCGAAATCCATTTTGATTTCGAAATCCATTTCGATTCTGAAATCCATTTCGAATTTCGAAATTCCATTTCGAAATCGAAATCCATGATCGATTTCGAAATCCATTTCGAATTCGAAATCCATATCGTAATCCCATATCGAAATTCGAAATCCATATCGAATTCGAAATCCATTTCGATTATCGAAATCCATTTCGAATTCGAAATCCATTTCGATATCGAAATTCCATATCGATTTCGAAATCTCATATCGATATTCGAAATCCATTTTGATATCGAAATCCATATCGAATTCGAAATCCATATTGAATTCGAAATCCATTTCGATATCGGAAATCCATATCGATATCGAAATCCATTTCGAATATCGAAATCCATTTCGAATTCGAAATCCATATCGATATCGAAATCCATTTCTGATTTCGAAATCCATTTCGATTTCGAAAAATCCATTTCGATTCGAAATCCATTTCGAATTCGAAATCCATTTTCGAATTCATTTCGATTTCGAAATTCCATATCGATTTCGAAATCCATATCGAATTCGAAATCCATTTCGAATTCGAAATCCATTTCGATTTCGAAATCCATTTCGAATTCGAAAATCCATTTCGAATATCGAAATCCATATCGAATTCGAAATCCATTTCGAATCGAAATCCATTTCGATTTCCGAAATCCATATCGATTTCGAAATCCATTTCGATTTTCGAAATCCATTTCGAATTCGAAATCCATTTCGATATCGAAATCCATTTCGAATTCCGAAATCCATTTCGATATCGAAATCCATTTCGATATCGAAATCCATATCGATATCGAAATCCATTTCGAATTCGAAATCCATTTCGATATCGAAATCCATTTCGATTCAAATCGATATCGAAATCCATTTCGAATTCCGAAATCCATTTCGAAATCCATTTCGATTTCGAAATCCATTTCGATTTCGAAATCCATTTCGATTTCGAAATTCCCATTAATCGATATCGAAATCCATTTCGAATTCGAAATCCATATTCGATTTCGAAATCCATTTCGATTTCGAAATCCATTTCGAATTCGAAATCCATTTCGAATTCGGAAATCCATTTCGATTTCGAAATCGATTTCGATTTCGAAATCCATTTCGATATCGAAATCCATTTCGATATCGAAATCCAATTTCGATTTCGAAATCCAAATATCGAATTCGAAAAAATCCATTTCGATATCGAAATCCATTTCGATTTCGAAATCCATTTCGAATTCGAAATCCATTTCGATTTCGAAATCCATTTCGATATCGAAATCCATTTCGAATTCGAAATCACATTTCGATTTCGAAATCCATATCGAATTCGAAATCCATTTCGAATTCGAAATCCATTTCGAATTCGAAATCCATTTCGATTTCGAAATCCATTTCGATATCGAAATCCATTTCGATTTCGAAATCCATTTCGATATTCGAAATCCATTTCGAATTCGAAATCCATTTCGAATTCGAAATCCATTTCGATTTCGAAATCCATTTCGATTTCGAAATCCAAATCCATTTCGAATATCGAAATCCATTTCGATATTCGAAATCCATTTCGAATTCGAAATCCATATCGATTTCGAAATCCATTTCGATATCGAAATCCATTCGATTAATTCGAAATCCATTTCGATATCGAAATCCATTTCGATTTCGAAATTCCATTTCGATTTCGAAATCCATTTCGATATCGAAAATCCATTTCGATATCGAAATCCATATTCGATTTCGAAATCCATTTCGATATCGAAATCCATTTCGATATTCGAAATCCATATCGATATCGAAATCCATTTCGATATCGAAATCCATTTCGAATTCGAAATCCATTTCGATATCGAAATCCATTTCGATTTCGAAATCCATTTCGATTTCGAAATCCATTTCGAATTCGAAATCCATTTCGATATTCGAAATCCATTTCGATTTCGAAATCCATTTCGAATTTCGAAATCCATATCGAATTCGAAATCCATTTCGATTTCCAAATTCCATTTCGATTTCGAAATCCATATCGAATTCGAAATCCATATCGATATCGAAATCCATTTCGATATCGAAATTCGAAATCCATATCGATTTCGAAATCCATTTCGATTTCGAAATCCATTTCGATTTCGAAATCCATTTCGATATCAAAATCCATTTCGATTTCGAAATCCATTTCGATTTCGAAATCCATTTCGATTTCGAAATCCATTTCGATTTCGAAATCCATTTCGATTTCGAAATCCATATCGATATCGAAATCCATTTCGATTTCGAAATCCATATCGAATTCGAAATCCATTTCGAATTCGAAATCCATTTCGATTTCGAAATCCATTTCGATATCGAAATCCATATCGAAAATCCATTTCGATATCGAAATCCATTTCGATTTCGAAATCCATTTCGATTTCGAAATCCATTTCGATATCGAAATCCATATCGAATTCGAAATCCATATCGAATTCGAAATCCATTTCGATTTCGAAATCCATTTCGATTTCGAAATCCATTTCGATATCGAAATCCATTTCGATTTCGAAATCCATTTCGAAATCGAATTCGAAATCCATATCGATTTCGAAATCCATTTCGATTTCGAAATCCATTTCGATATCGAAATCCATTTCGATTTCGAAATCCATTTCGATTTCGAAATCCATTTCGATTTCGAAATCCATTTCGATATCGAAATCCATATCGAATTCGAAATCCATTTCGATTTTGAAATCCATTTCGATTTCGAAATCCATTTCGATTTCGAAATCCATTTCGATTTCGAAATCCATTTCGATATCGAAATCCATTTCGATTTCGAAATCCATATCGAATTCGAAATCCATTTCGATTTCGAAATCCATATCGATTTCGAAATCCATTTCGATATCGAAATCCATTTCGATTTCGAAATCCATTTCGATATCGAAATCCATTTCGATTTCGAAATCCATATCGAAATTCGAAATCGATATCGATTTCGATATCGAAATCCATTTCGATTTCGAAATCCATTTCGATTTCGAAATCCATTTCGATTTCGAAATCCATTTCGAATTCGAAATCCATTTCGATTTCGAAAATCCATTTCGATTTCGAAATCCATTTCGATTTCGAAATCCATTTCGAATTCGAAATCCATTTCGAATTCGAAATCCATTTCGATTTCGAAATCCATTTCGATATCGAAATTCCATTTCGATTTCGAAATCCATTTCGATATCGAAATCCATTTCGATATCGAACTCCATATCAATTTCGAAATCCATTTCGAATTCGAAATCCATTTCGATATCGAAATCCATTTCGATTTCGAAATCCATTTCGAAATCGAAATCCATTTCGATATCGAAATCCATATCGAATTCGAAATCCATTTCGATTTCGAAATCCATATCGATATCGAAATTCATATCGAATTCGAAATCCATTTCGATATCGAAATCCATTTCGATTTCGAAATCCATATCGAATTCGAAATCCATATCGAATTCGAAATCCATTTCGATATCGAAATTCATATCGAATTCGAAATCCATTTCGATATCGAAATCCATATCGAATTCGAAATCCATTTCGATTTCGAAATCCATTTCGATTTCGAAATCCATTTCGATATCGAAATCCATTTCGATTTCGAAATCATTTCGATTTCGAAATCCATTTCGATTTCGAAATTCCATTTCGATATCGAAATCCATTTCGATTTCGAAATCCATTTCGATATCGAAATCCATATCGATTTCGAAATCCATTTCGAATTCGAAATCCATATCGATTTCGAAATCCATATCGAATTCGAAATCCATTTCGATATCGAAATCCATTTCGAAATCCATTTCGAAATTCGAAATTATCGATTTCGAAATCCATTTCGAATTCGAAATCCATTTCGATATCGAAATCCATATCGAATTCGAAATCCATTTCGAATTCGAAATCCATTTCGATTTCGAAATCCATATCGAATTCGAAATCCATTTCGATATCGAAATCCATTTCGATTTCGAAATCCATTTCGATTTCGAAATCCATTTCGATATTCGAAATTCCATATCGATTTCGATTTCGAAATCCATATCGATTTCGAAATCCATTTCGAATTCGAAATCCATTTCGATTTCGAAATCCATTTCGAATTCGAAATCCATTTCGATTTCGAAATCCATTTCGATATCGAAATCCATATCGAATTTCGAAATCCATTTCGATATCGAAATCCATTTCGAATTCGAAATCCATATCGAATTCGAAATCCATTTCGATTTCGAAATCGAAATTCCATTTCGATTTCGAAATCCATTTCGATATTCGAAATCCATTTCGATATCGAAATTCCATTTCGATATCGAAATCCATTTCGATATCGAAATCCATATCGAATTCGAAATCCATTTCGATTTCGAAATCCATTTCGATTTCGAAATCCATATCGATTTCGAAATCCATTTCGATTTCGAAATCCATATCGAATTCGAAATCCATTTCGATATCGAAATCCATATCAAATTCGAAATCCATTTCGATATCGAAATCCATTTCGATTTCGAAATCCATTTCGATTTCGAAATCCATTTCGATTTCGAAATCCATTTCGATCGAAATCCATTTCGATATCGAAATCCATTTCGATATCGAAATCCATTTCGAATTCGAAATTCCATTTTAATATCGAAATCTTCGATATCGAAATCCATTTCGATTTCGAAATCCATTTCGAAATCGAAATCCATTTCGAATATCGAAATCCATATCGAATTCGAAATCCATTTCGAATTCGAAATCCATTTCGAATTCGAAATCCATTTCGAAATCGGAATCCATATCGATATCGAAATCCATTTCGATTTCGAAATCCATTTCGATATCGAAATCCATTTCGATTTCGAAATCCATATTGAATTCGAAATCCATTTCGATATCGAAATCCATTTCGATTTCGAAATCCATATCGAATTCGAAATCCATATCGATATCGAAATCCATATCGATTTCGAAATCCATTTCGATTTCGAAATCCATTTCGATTTCGAAATCCATTTCGATTTCGAAATCCATTTCGATTTCGAAATCCATTTCGATATCGAAATCCATTTCGATTTCGAAATCCATTTCGATTCAAATTCCATTTCGATCGATTACGAAATCCATATCGAATTCGAAATCCATATCGAATTCGAAATCCATTTCGATATCGAAATCCATTTCGATTTCGAAATCCATTTCGATATCGAAATCCATTTCGATATCGAAATCCATTTCGATTTCGAAATCTATATAGATTTCGAAATCCATTTCGATATCGAAATCCATTTCGATATCGAAATCCATATCGAATTCGAAATCCATATCGAATTCGAAATCCATTTCGATATCGAAATCCATTTCGAATTCGAAATCCATTTCGAAATCGAAATCCATATCGATATCGAAATCCATTTCGATTTCGAAATTCATATCGATTTCGAAATCCATATCGATTTCGAAATCCATATCGAATTTCGAAATCCATTTCGAATTCGAAATCCATTTCGAATTCAAATTCCATTTCGATATCGAAATCCATATCGATATCGAAATCCATATCGAATTCGAAATCCATTTCGATATCGAAATCCATTTCGATTTCGAAATCCATATTGATATCGAAATTCCATATCGATTTCGAAATCCATTTCGATTTCGAAATATCGAATTCGAAATCCATTTCGATATCGAAATCCATTTCGATTTCGAAATCCATTTCGAATTCAAATTCCATTTCGATATCGAAATCCATATCGATTTCGAAATCCATTTCGATATCGAAATCCATTTCGATTTCGAAATCCATTTCGAATTCGAAATCCATTTCGATTTCGAAATCCATTTCGAATTTCGAAATTCATATCGATTTCGAAATCCATTTCGATATCGAAATTCCATATCGATTTCGAAATCCATATCGAATTCGAAATCCATTTCGATATCGAAATCCATATCGAATTCGAAATCCATATCGAATTCGAAATCCATTTCGATTTCGAAATTCATTTCGATTTCGAAATCCATTTCGATTTCGAAATACATTTCGATATCGAAATCCATATCGAATTCGAAATCCATTTCGAATTCGAAATCCATTTCGATATCGAAATCCATATCGAATTCGAAATCCATTTCGATTTCGAAATCCATTTCGAATTCGAAATCCATATCGAATTCAAAATCCATTTCGATTTCGAAATCCATTTCGATTTCGAAATCCATTTCGATTTCGAAATCCATTTTGAATTCGAAATCCATTTCGAATTCGAAATCCATTTCGATATCGAAATCCATTTCGATTTCGAAATCCATTTCGATTTCGAAATCCATATCGAATTCGAAATCCATATCGAATTCGAAATCCATTTCGAATTCGAAATCCATATCGATTTCGAAATCCATATCGAAATCGAAATCCATTTCGATATCGAAATCCATATCGATTTCGAAATCCATTTCGATATCGAAATCCATATCGAATTCGAAATCCATATCGAATTCAAAATCCATATCGAATTCAAAATCCATTTCGATATCGAAATCCATTTCGAATTCGAAATCCATTTCGATTTCGAAATCCATTTCGAATTCGAAATCCATATCGAATTCGAATTCCATTTTAATTTCGAAATTCCATTTCGATTTCGAAATCCATATCGAATTCGAAATGCATATCGAATTCGAAATCCATTTCGAAATCGAAATCCATTTCGATATCGAAATCCATTTCGATTTCGAAAATCCATTTCGATATCGAAATCCATATCGAAATTCGAAATCCATATTTCGATTTCGAAATCCATTTCGATTTCGAAATCGAAATCCATATCGATTTCGAAATCCATTTCGATTTCGAAATCCATTTTGATATCGAAATCCATATCGAATTCGAAATCCATTTTGATATCGAAATCCATTTCGATTTCGAAATCCATTTCGATTTCGAATTCATTTCGATTTCGAAATTCCATATCGAATTCGAAAATCCATATCGAATTCGAAATCCATATCGATTTCGAAATCCATTTTGATATCGAAATCCATTTCGATTTCGAAATCCATATCGAATTCGAAATCCATTTCGAATTCGAAATCCATATCGAATTCGAAATCCATTTCGATTTCGAAATCCATTTCGATATCGAAATCCATTTCGATATCGAAATCCATTTCGATTTCGAAATCCATATCGAATTCGAAATCCATATCGAATTCGAAATCCATTTCGAATTCGAAATCCATATCGAATTCGAAATCCATATTCGATATCGAAATTCATATCGATTTCAAAATCCATTTCGATTTCGAAATCCATTTCGATATCCGAAATCCATATTCGAATTCGAAATCCATTTCGATTTCAAATTCCATTTCGGTTTCGAAAGCCATTTCGATTTCGAAATCCATTTCGAATTCGAAATCCATTTCGATATCGAAATCCATTTCGATTTCGAAATCCATTTCGATATCGAAATCCATTTCGATTTCGAAATCCATATCGAATTCGAAATCCATTTTGAAATCGAAATCCATATCGATTTCGAAAATCCATTTTGAATATATATTATTTCGAATTCGAATTTCGATATCGAAATCCATATCGATTTCGAAATCCATTTCGATATCGAAATCCATTTCGATATCGAAATCCATTTCGATACCGAAATCCATATCGATTTCGAAATCCATTTCGATATCGAAATCCATTTCGAATTCGAAATCCATTTCGATTTCGAAATCCATTCCATTTCGAAATTGAAATACAAATTTCGATTTCGAAATTCCATTTCGATTTCAAATTCCATTTCGATTTCGAAATCCATTTCGAAATTCATTTCGATATCGAAATCCATTTCGATTTCGAAATTCCATATATCGAATTCGTAATCCATATCGAATTCGTAATCCATTTCGAATTCGAAATTCATATCGAATTCGAAATCCATATTGATATCGAAATTCATATCGATTTCAAAATCCATTTCGATTTCGAAATCCAATTCGAATCCGAAATCCGTATTGAATTCAAAATCCATTTCTATTTCAAATTCCATTTCGGTTTCGAAATCCATATCGAATTCGAAATCCATTTCGATATCGAAATCCATTTCGATTTCGAAATCCATTTCGATATCGAAATCCATTTCGATTTCGAAATCCATTTCGAATAAATCCATTTCGAATTCGAAATCCATTTCGAATAAAAACCATTTCGATTTCGAAATCCATTTCGATTTCAAATTCCATTTCGGTTTCGAAATCCATATCGAATTCCATTCCATTTCGAATTCGAAATCCACATCGTTTTTGAACTCCATTTCGAATTTGAAATACATATCGATTTCGAATTCCATTTCGATTTCAAATTCCATATCGATTTCGAAATCCATTTCGAATTCGAAATCCATTTCGATTTCGAAATCCATATCGATTCGATATCGAAATCCATTTCTGATTTCGAAATCCATTTCGAATTCGAAATCCATTTCGAATTCGAAATCCATATTCGAATATCGAAATTCAAAATCCATTTCGATATCGAAATCCAATTCGAATCCATATCGAATTCAAAATCCATTTTAATTTCAAATTCCATTTCGAGAAATCCATATCGAATTCGAAATCCATATCGAATTCGAAATCCATTTCGAATTCGAAATTCATATCGATTCGAAATTGTTTCATTTCGATATTGAATTCCATATCGAATTCGAAATCCATTTCGATTTCGA
>JAECWY010000567.1:0-43815 GCA_018151275.1 Drosophila prosaltans | reverse complement strand
CCTGGTGCAGCTAACAAAATTTCGTTTGAATTCATTTTTATAACATGTGTTTTCTTATATGTATCTTACATGCTACCTTAATACATGACGTCTTACACATCCTCGTCTTCGTCTCTAGGGGTTTCTTCCTGCTCGTCGCCACCGGCTTCCGGGTCATCTTGGTTGTGGTAGGGCTTCACTTGGGAGATGTGGGCAACTCGCCCTTGTCGCTCGCCAGGTCGCCTCAAGCGGACGATATTGAGCGAAACGAACTGCGTTACCCGGTAGGGCCCATCGTATTTGGGGGCCAGCTTTGCTGCCACTCCTTCGGCTGCGTTGGATAATTGGTGTCGCCTGCACTAGACCCACGATTGGAGGGTCGGTCGCCACTCACGGCGTCGAAGATTATAATGTCTCCCTTGGTCTTTCGAAGCCTTTTGAAGATTGCCCCCGGACTATATGGTAAATTTTCTTTATTCTATCTGCCCGCCCTTTAGGGGACTGCGAGTGAGTTCCGGAGCCTGGGGTCACTTCATCATACAATGTGGCCGGTAGTCGTGGCTCTCGTCCATGCATCAGAAACGCCGGGGAGTATCTGGTGGAATCCGCGATGCTGATCCCAAGTCTGATGTTCTTCGGTAGTGATCTGCGCCATCATCGTCTTTATGGTTCGGTTCGATCGTTCAGTGGGATTACCTTGGGGGCTATACGGGCAGTATGCTGCAATTCTATTCCCAGGGAAGACATCATCGTTGTGAATGCCCGACTAGTGAACTGGGTACCGTTATCACATACGAAGATCCTGGGGATTCCGAAACGCGCGAGGATATGTTCTCGAAAAGCTTTTTGCAAGCTGGCTGCGGTAGCTTTGCGCAAAGGGCTCCCCCACTTTGAGAAAGCATCGTTGAATACCAACAGCATAGAGTGTCCTTGTTTTGATCTGGGAAGAGGGCCCACGAAGTCCGCGCAAAGTATCTCCATCGGCTCTTCTAATCACCGTGTTAACATCATTCCCGCGGGCTTTGCCTGTGGAAGTTTATATCTCTGGCACGATTCGCATCCTCTCACGTATCTGGCTATGTCTCGTAACATACCTGGCCAGTAGTAGCGCTGCATTCCAGGTAGCACCTCATTTCTTTTATGGCCCAGACGATGGCCAGACACTCCTTTTCCGTGGTTGTGTAGTTTTCCTCCGCCGCGATCAGGCGACGATTGGCGTAGGCAATCACTCTCTCGTGGCCCTCTATTTGTTGTGTAAGCACCGCTCCTAAACCCACATCACTTGCATCGGTCTGTACTACGAACTTTTGGTCGAAATCCGGGCACGCCAGAACTGAGAACTGGTAGTGCCTTTCTCCAACTCCAGCGTTTTCCTTTCTTCAGCAGGCTGGTCATAGGCTGCGCGATGGTCGAGAAGTTCGGTACGAATCGTCGGTACCAAGAGGCCATCCCTAAACATTGACGTAACGCTTTGACATTGGATGGTGCTTTTAGCTCTCTTAACGCGACGACTTTAGCTGGATAGGTGTGTATCCCTTGGTCACTGATCACGTGACCCACATACGTCAGCTTCCTCTGAAAAAATGTGCATTTCTCTCTATTAATTTTAAGATTGGCCCGTCGTAGTCTTCGTAAAACTTCCATCAAATTATTCAGGTGTTGCTCCGGAGTGTTTCCAATCACAATGATGTCATCTAAGTAGGCAAAAGCATACGGCTCCAGCGTCGATGACGCTATCCAACGCCCGTTGCAACGTGGCACTGGCCGAATGCAAGCCAAAAGGCATCACTTTCGAATGGAACAGACCTTGACCGGGCACGGTAAAAGCAGTACACTCGGGTACCCCTGGCCAACGGGACTTGCCAGTATCCATTTTTCAGGTCGCCTTATTCTCGTTCAAGGTGATGCTGTGTTCAGCTATATGGGTCACCGCCGTCATCCCATCGAATTTCGACAACTCGGTGTCGAGGAGGAGGAGGTGCGGATATCCAAATGTTCTCCCACATTTGTTATTTCCTGCGTCAAATCTTCGCTGATGGAACTTCTTGTGGCTCCCGTATTCAGAGTGTCGCTATGAGGTCGGCTAGTTGTATCCGGGCAATTATCCTGCCTCCGACCTCTCGAAGGTCTGTATCTATTGTCTATACGCTGACTAGTGGGTCCCTTCGCTGGCCCGGTCTGGGGAAGAACCGTTGCCGTTTCCCGCTGTATTATTTCGACAACATTTGAATGACGTCACTCCTCTTCGGCCACATTCCCAACAGAACGAGATTCGCTCATTGCTGCATTCCAGACTCATCCGTCCGCATCGTCTGCATGCGCGACGTACATCCACTGGTCCCGTATCAGCATCGGTTTCGATATTCCTTGATTGAAGTGGCCTGGGTTTTCTTATAGGGGTGGTTGGACTGTATCGGGCCTCCATGACTGTGACGATCGAGCCCGGCCCTGTCGTTTAACATTCTCGTACTCCGTTGCCATCTCGATGAGCTCGTTCAGCGTTCGGAATTCGTGTCTACGAACGTAGAGACGATATTCCGGGGCTGTGTTTTCGTAGATTCGGTACAACTCCTGTTTGCTGTCTTATCCGGCGTGATGCATGAAAGTTTGCAGTTCGATCAAGTAATCCTTAAACGACTCTCCTTCCTGCTGAGTGCGTTCCCGAATTTGATCCTCTAACTTTTCGAAGTAATGAGGGGTCAAGAAAAAGCTTAAAAATTCTTTCCTGAAAACGGCATATGCAGCGTTGTGCAAACCACTCGTGCGAAACCATCGCGCCGCTCCACCAGTGAATACCTCCGTCATTGCGCGTGGTATCCGCTCCTTGTCAAGGCCATAGGTCTCGACTTTTTCGAGCAATTCCTCGACGAATGATAATGGGTCCTCTGATCCATCGAAGCGTTATCCCCATTTACGCACTCTATAGGGGAGGCTGGTGGTAGATTCTGTGTTGCTATATGTGGCCGGGATGAAAGGGCATCGTCCCTGGGCAAGTCCTCAAATTGGACGTCCCGGCTGGCACGTAGAGGGGCGATTCCCGCGGGGCGGGTATTGAATCGGCCATCCCATTCTGGGGGTTAAAAACTTTGCCCCCTCATGAGGCACTTCCTGGGAACTCGTTGCTTCGGTTCCTCTCGAGGGATCAAACTGTATTCGGATTTTTGGCGCCGAATTTGTATAGTAGGACTCAAGTTCGGACAGACGGGCCCACATAACCTCCGGTAGCTCCTGTGTGGCCAAAACGGCGGTGAAGTTTTTACGAGCCTCTCGACACTGCAATCGGCATCGAAGCCGAACTCGTTGGCCAGGGACGCCAATTCTTCTTTGCGCCGGGCATAAATCCACCGTGCGCCCACCCCTGGATTCTTAATTGTGACAATGCTTTTGTGCTCAGCGCCATCCCCATGTGGGATCGTACCAGACTCCTCTTTAGATGCCATCGTTCTGAACTGTATGTCGATTTCTTTTACGTTTCTCTGCTTTACTTGTTGTCTTTGGGATTTCCTTTTTCGTTGATTTCTAGTGCTTTGCGCTTGATCTGCACTTACTTTTATTTTCGTTGATCACTTTACTTTGTTTGTTTCTTTGTTTGTTGATCACCTTATTATTCTTTGCTTTCTTCTCGTTTTCTCACTGGCTGTATTTTCACTTCCTTTTTGTGTTTCTCGTTGTCAGATTTTTTCTTTTAATTTAGATTTCCTTTTAATTTTTTTGATGGTTTTACTTAATTGTTGATTTCACTTTCGTTTCTCGTTTGTTTCGGTAGACGCACGTGTTCGCGCAAAAATTGTTGGTTATTTGGTTACACGTGTTAAGTTGGTTTTCTATATTTGGGTTAAGGTTATTCGGTTACACGCATTAATTTTATTTTTAGGTTAGGTTCGCAGCTCTCTTTTTTTCACAAATCAAATCTACAGAGTACATTTCTCATACCAGAATTTACCCCCTTTTCTACACCTCTGTTCTCAGGCCTATCATCTGCACTTTTTCTTTTTGAAAAACTGCGGGACTGATCACGGGACGGCCCTTAAATCCGTCCGAAAGGTTCACCCGTCGAAAATCTCGGGTCCCTGCTCGTCGGGAGGGTCGTCCTCGCACGGGTTAGATTCCTCCGAGATTTAAGCCTACGGGTTAACTAGAGAAGGGGGAAGGAGTAAGAAATCTCAGGTATTCTGAGGGAGGGTGGTACTCGCACGGGTTAGATCACCTGAGATTCGAACTTCGAGTTAGAAAACGAGTAGGGGTTCAGCAGGGAGAGTAATCCTCTGCTACCTCGGAGATTAATAGATTGGGTTAAGAACTAGTAGGGAGATCGTCCTCTACTAGTGCGGGGTTAGTGGGAAAGGGGAAGGAAAAAGGGGTAAACCAACACTACCACATGCAAATGGATTGAACACGTAAGACCTTTTAATTCCTTTTTTTTACTTCTTATTATTTTCCTTTTCTTCTTCTTTTTTTTGTTTTATTCTTTATTTTCTTTTGTATGTTTTACTTTTTCTTTCAAAACTACAATATCAAAAAAAACAAGATGCCGACCGGACTGCACCAGGTCTAACCCACAAAATTAAATTTTTCCCAAATGCTTACTCAGAATCTGCTCGTGAACTTCGTGTGCTAATTCTGGCACGTGGATTTCTTCTTTCTCCCTTTTTTAATTTTATGTTCTGTTTGGTTGGGAGGGGGGAATTTAATTCCACTTTTTTATCACTCCGCACTGCACGTGTCTCTGTCACTAACTGTCTTCTCTCCACTTTTACACTTGACCTGGTCTCTATCCACTTGTCTCTTTCCAATTCTTTTTAATGTTCACTTTACTGTTTCCCACTTCCTTGCACTTTCACCCGTTCTCCTTTTTACTTCTTCTTTTCCGCACTCACGTCTCTTCACTTCGACGGCTCAAAAAAAAGTGACGCCACGCCGCCACGCTTGCGCCCTGATCACATTCGTTACCCATATTTCAGCTTTTCTATCGACTCCTTAACGGCTCATTATCGACACATTACCGGTTAACCGGCTTAGTGTCACCTCATTAACTCACGTCTCCATCTTGACTCGATCATTGAAAACGATACATCCAATTTTGAATTATCCTACTGGCAATAATAGTTCTACTGGGATTGCCCGCCAATTTTGAATTAACCTACTGGCAATAATAGTTCTACAGGGATTGCCCGCCAATTTTGAATTAACCTATTGATAATAATAATAACGCTCGATTTTCAAATAAAGTGTTGCCTTCAGTGGCTTATAATCTAATTGTTGCAAGAATAATAAAGATCATAACAGATGTAAATCTAAAATAACATGGACATGTATGTCCAGAATCCAATTATTGTGGGGATGCGATCCAATTTCACGTCCTCACAAAAGACTAGTGTGGAATATTTGGATTTTGAAGTTAGGGAGGGTGAGTTACTCAAGTTAGACAGTTCATTGGCTTAGCATCTTAATTTCGGCAATTTATGCTAGGATTTTCTCAGATGATGAAGCCATTGTACAACTTAACATGCAAGAAAAAAACGTTTGAGATGAAATTAGAACATGAAGAAATTCATCAGAAAGTCATAGAAACTCTTACGGATGAGCCAGTGCTTACAATTTTCGATCCTCAATATCCAATTAAATTACATACCGATGGCAGTATAGATGGATATGGAGCCATTTTGTTGCAAAAAATTAAATGTAGGCCTTGCGTCGACTTCTCCCGAATCTCGACATCATTCATACGAACAGGAGAAGCTAGCATTATTTAATGCAATAAAACATTTTCGTCATTATCTGCAAGGCCGACATTTTGATGTGTATACTAATTGTAATTCCTTAAAAGCTTCACGAAGTAAGGTGGATTTGCACCAAAATTCCATCATTGGTGGGCGTATATGCAGTCATTTTACTTTGCAATACACTATAGACCTGGCAGTAAAGTGGCCCACGCTGACTTCATTTTACGGAATCCATTGCCAAGCAAAATGACTTCTCATGTCCCCGTTGAGTCCCCGAGCTAACAGACAGCTAATGAAAATATTGAGAGAAGCGCATGAAAAAAAAAAAATATATTTGGTAAAAAGGCGATTACGTGTTACTTAAGAATGAAGAAATGCATCAATTAAAGCTGGATCTAAAGTTCAGGGGCCCATTCCAAGTAACTGAAGCGCTTGAAGGAAACAGTTACAGTTTAAAATCTTTGTCTATGTAATGGGCGGTTTAATTTACTGGCTGTCGAAATTCGAATGACCGTTACATTCCTTGGCGATGTAAACTGGTTTCCGTTATCCAGTGCAAGCAAGCAGTTCATGTAAGCTCAAGCTACCGATCGTGTGTGAGAGAAAGCTTATGCGCCTATGTACCTATTTTCGATTCGTGATTAATTATTGTTATTATACAAAGTAAAACATATTTGAGTGAATTGCTGGAAAATTCAGGTGATATCAATTTATAATTATGAAATTGAAAGTGACACAATAATTTTTTTATTAACTCAGCCCCAAAAGCCTAGTGCTCTGGCAGCTTAAGGCAAAGGCCAAAAATTGTATTCCCGGAGACGTTCCTCGAATATTATTTGCGTAAGGTCTGGGAGAGAGTATATATTTAAACAAGTACAATCCGTACAAGAAATACGGCCCAAACGCAGAATAAAATAGAAGTCGCAGTCCAGCCACTCTCACTCACTTCTGATTCGTTTTGGTAATATCCAAAAATTAACCAGCCTCTGAATTAGAAACTGCGATACATAAATAGCATTGGAACATCGGAACATTTTGTGTCGGATGCTAAATCGAGTCAGAATCTTGGAAGCTTGACAAATTAAAACTGTGGCAACCAGAATCCTCACCACCAAGTTTGGCGAACAATTGTTTTCTGATATATATACACGACCATTGCTTGTTTTGTTATTTTAAGTGTGATTAATTTTGATGATGAATAATTTAATAAGTTCTTGTGAATTCTTCATGTAGTTATCTACGAATTTTCTTTCATCCTAAAATAACTATTTCTACTTTATATTGATTTTTTTATACTCTACAAAACTCAAGTTAACTTATGCATTGGCAAGATTTAACAACGTCGATATCTAACTAATTATTTTTCCCAGCAACAGGTATAAATCTCATCAGCAAAGCAGCGAACCTAAGTAAGACTGAGTAAGAATGAATCACCTGTATGTATCTTGATCAATTATGTATTTCTTTATAAACCCCTGTATTTTGAATGACGAATATTTTTATATCTTGGCCATGCAACCTTTCCTTGAGAGTTAGTTAACGTAAAATATATTATAATGTTTATCTATTTTGAATTGGAAATTTGAATAATGGAATAGTTTGAATAAATGATTGTTGTAATGCCCGAAGTTAATTAGAATGGTACATTGATTTGTTTAGGGGACATCCCCAAATTCCTCCTCAGGATTGTCCATAGGTAGGGTGGGTAAAGAATCAGGAGACATAAACGACCATCTAGTTCATTACATCTTAAACGAGCAGGATCCCAATAGTTCCAATAATTCCCTTCTTATTTCCCAGTGCACTTATAATTATTTTTCTAATGTATGTCAGACGTTGAGCAGGAAAGAAAGAACAACCCCCTCATCCGGCGAGCAGCAACGGCAAGCACGAAACTTTTCCTTCTTACGTCCACGATCCTATTGTAGCGGTGGTACCACCACTGCAGATATGCAAAAACACCTAGCAATATTACATCTATAACGGCGCCTAGCATGGAACCGATCTAGGATATTACATCTAACAATCGAATTTACAAGTAAGCGCACGATTCACTAAGACGTATGCCGACAGAAGAGATTCCCAATGAGTTGGACGCGAATTTGACGCATTAGATGTTCTAATGTGGGAGGAGACGGCGTTGAAAGAGACGTCAATAGAGACGGCGTTGAGAGAGACGTCAATAGAGACGGCGTTGAAAGAGACGTCAATAAAGACGGCGTTGAAAGAGACGTCAATAAAGACGCCGTTGAAAGAGACGTCAGAGGTGCTGGTGTATACCAGAGTGAGATGTTGGACTCCTATCCTGAGGGTGGACTGTCAACGCAAGTCCACTGATCTTTTTAGGTGCACGAATTAATGTGCCTTCCTATTAGTTATCTCGTGGTGCCTTGATGCAATAGACCCAAGATGGTGGGTTTTCGGAATATGTTGGGAGACTGATGAACTACTGGGAATATGCTGAAAATCGGATACGTGAATAAGTTTAATGTTACACTATGTTATTGGAATGGCCCAAAAGAATGAAAGTTTGGTTTATTTTGGATTACTTTTGTATAACGAGTTTGCGTTATACTGTCTTTTCAGACTGAGCTATACGTGTCGCTACTATTGACTCCTTTATAATCATGCAACACACGAGGACCTGTGGTCATCAGGAGGGCCGTGTGGTATCTTTAGTTAAAATGTTAAGAATCATGAAATGTACAAAGAATAAGTAATGCAAAACCGAACGAAAAAAAAAAAAAATTAAAAATTAAAAAAATTAAAAATTTAAATTTCTTACACGACGACGTGTAACGGTTAGGATGGCCGTGTCGGAGCGGGAACAGAGTACATAACTGGCATACTCTTTGATACTGTATTATAAGTTTGACGTTGTGTGCTGATTGATGAGCGGTTGCTTGATAGACTGGCGGAAGACCCATGTGTGGAATTAATAAGAATAGTGTCAAGAGTGAGTTATTGTAAAGAATCAGTATGTGTGAACTAAGAACTAAATTATAAGTAAAATAAATATTATGTAAGAAAATGATTTAGTACACGAGGACGTGTAATTGTCAGGTTGGCCGTGTCGGGTCGCCTAGAATATTTAGAGCTGTTATTATCGTTCCTTTTCGTAGTGTCATAAGTTTACTGGTTTAGTGGAATCCAGTTACAATGATTGAGAAAACAGCAGGCCTGTAGGTATAAGTCAAACCTATGTATTGAGCGAGACAGATAGCTATTGCTGAATGTGGTCCGTAGTATTGCTTAGAGTGCCATGCATTTTAACCCTTGTGACATTTCGGGCCTAAAAATGTATAAAAAGGGCAGCTTGACTCGAGAAAGGGGTCATTCAAAAACTAAATCCAAAGACCACGGAACTCTTGTTCAATAAGGCAAAAGCTATGGTAAGCAATAATGTGGAGCAGCCGACATATATATATATGTAACTGAAGCTGTAAAGAAACAAGTCAAGGAATGTCTGAAAGATGGAGTAATCTGCAAGTCGACTTCGAACTTTGCCAGCCGAATAGTCCTGGTTAAGAAGAAAGATGGAACAATCAGAGTTTGCATTGACTACCGTCAGCAGAATGGCATGGTACTTCGAGATAGTTTTCCGGTACCACTAAAAAATGACGTTTTAGAAAAACTTCAAGCTGCAAAGGTGTTTATTGTAATGGATCTGAAAAACAGTTTTCTACACGTACCAATTGAGGAATAAAGTCGGAGTTTCACTGCATTTGCTACGAAAGATGGCTTGTTTGAATTTGGTAGAGCGCCTAATGGGTTTTGCAACTCGCCTGCTGTGTTCAACCGATTCGTGAATATCGTTTCTCAAAACTCGATTAAGAAAGATGTTATGCAGATATATGTAGACGACATAATAATTTACGCACAAACACACGAAGAATGTATCGGCAAGCTGAAAAAAGTTTTGCAGGAAGCTGCGAAGTATAGCTTACGAATTAAATGGAAATGAAGCAAGCAAGTCGTCCCTGCCGACGTTGAGTATACCCTGTACCAACTAGATACATTAATAAATGAAGCAAACAAGTCGTCCCTGCCGACGTTGAGTATATCCTGTACCAACTAGATATGTACATTAAGAAAAAACCTTCGAAGTAGCCATCAATTTCATACAAAATTTCCTTTACATGCAGCAGCAGCGAACGCATGCTATCTCGCTCACTCCTGTCAGCCAATCTCGCCCTAAGCGTTTCAGTACAAAAAGAATATGGGCATATTTATTGTCCGATTTGGACAAATTTTGGTCAGCTGGTGCAGATCGGCTATATAGTTAGGTGTGCCAAATAAGAATATGATATCTTTCATACAGCTCTAGTATTCGTTTTTTCCAAATTGCGGGGGTGGAAGTGGGCGTGGCTAAAATTTGAAACAAACTTGACCTGTGTAGACACTAGACGGATATTCCCACCAAATTTGGTAGCTCGAGCTCATATAGTCTTCGAGATCTAGGTGTTCATACGAACGGGCGGACAGACGGACGGACAGACGGACGGACAGACGGACATGGCTCAATCGACTCGGCTAGTGATGCTGATCAAGAATATATATACTTTATGGGGTCGGAAACGTATATTTCTACCTGTTACATACATTTTAGCGACTTTAATATACCCTTTTACCCTATGGGTACAGGGTATAAAAATGCCATTTCGTACGAAACAGAATAAATTTTCTGGGACATACCATTGAGGATGGTAAAATCCGACCTGCCCAGGAGAAGATACAAGCCGTTCAGAAGTTTCCTCATCCGAAAAACGTCAAACACATTTAATCATTTCTTGAACTGGCGGGTTTCTTTCGAAAGTTTATACCAAGTTATGCGAATATTGCTCGCCCGTTGACAGATCTTTTGAAAAAAGACGTCGCATTTAAATTGGAAATAGCGGAACTTAATGCTGTGAATCAGCTAAAGGATGTCCTGAACCGAGAACCAGTCCTACATCTATATTGTAGAGAAGCCAGAACCGAATTACACACAGACGCTTCAATGAATGGATTTGGAGGAATATTGCTTCAGAAATTTGAAGAAAACATCTCCGGCAGATGCAAAACGACACAGCTGTATACTGGAATTAGAAAATTTCGCCATTATCTGTTAGGAGTTAGCTTCAAGTTCAAAAAGTATCAGCTTTTTTGGAAATATTGAAGATCCAACCGTATAAAGAGTTCCAAAGTACGAAAGGAGGAATACTGTACAAAACGATTAATGGAAACGATTTACTAGTGGTACCCAAGGCAGTGGAACACGAAATTATAAGGGAAGCGCACAACGTTGGTCACTTCGCTTTGCAAAAAACTACGCATAGTTCGCACAACAATTTTGGAATCCACATATAGAGAGAAAAGTCGCACAGATAATAAACGGCTGTGTTCAATGTATCCTAGTGAACAAAAAGCTAGGCAAACAAGAAGGATAACTATATTGCATTGAAAATGGAGATAAACCGCTTCATACAATACATGCCGATCACTTAGGACCTAAGGATGCTACTTCAAAGCAGTACAAATTTATTTTTGCAGTTGTCGATGCATTTACTAAATTTGTATGGTTGTTCACGACAAGACGAACAGGATGCGAGGAGGTCCTAAAGAAACTAGAATAATGGCCAGTTGTTTTCGGGCATCCAACCCGTATTATCAGCGATAGAGGAGTAGCTTTTACATTAAAGCCATTTGAGGACTACGTAAAAGAAAACGGAATTTATCATGTTTGGACAACGACAGGAGTTGCTCGAGGAAACGGTCGAGTTGAGCGAGTCAATAGATGCATTCTTTCAATGATTGCGAAGATGTCTATAGAAGATACGTCGAAGTGGTATAAATTCGTCCCACAAATAAAAAGAGACACCAATTCGCACATGCATTGCTCCACGGGAAAGACGCCTTTTCAATTAATGTTTGGAGTCAAGATGCTCAACAAGGCCAGCGATACCATTCTATCAATATTGGAAGAAGAAATGATTGATGATTTCGATTTGGAAAGGTACAAAATACGTCAGGAAGCGGGTAAGCAAATACAAGCGCAAGAAGCGCAGGAGAAATACAAAAAGAATTATGACAGGATTCGCACAGTGGAGCGCATATACAAAGAGGGCGATTTAGTTGCGATCAAACGCACTCAATTCGTCGCTGTAAGAAAACTCTCTAGCTCATTTCTTGGTCCTTATACAGTCATTAAAGTAAAGAGGAACGGGCGATATGACGTTAAAAAGGCAGCTCAAGTGGAGGGTCCAGCAGTTATATGTACTAGTAACGATAATATGAAACTTTGGAAGTACGCAAATGAAAATGAAGATGTATGGTCGTCTGGGACAGACGACGAGGATCAGGATGGCCGAATGTAAAGAGGGGCACACTAATAAGCGATCAAGGTGGCATCACATAAGAGAGAGTATGGGGATTTTGGCAGCAGTTGTTAAGGAAGGCAGACGTGTCGTGAAGAGAAAAAGGGTTGAAAAGTCGGAAAATATTAAAGTCGTCGATTGATAGATTGTCAAGTCGTCGTTGAAAGTTGTCAAGTCGAAGTGAAGTTGTCAAGTCGTGAATTTAGTTATGGAATCGCCAATAAAGTTGCAGTTGTGGGAGTCGTGTGCCAGAAGCCTTAGTAGCTGTTTTAAGTTGCCAAACATATGTAACTCTGTATCAATCACTATACGTAATCAATATTCATAATTAACTATATTTAATAAACAAGGTACTTTAACTTACATAAATATTAAAAATCCAAACATTAAATTCGAATCAATAGAAAATCATGAAAATAAATCATTTAGTAATAAGAAAATCAATAGAACAAATGATGTCTTAAATTAAAGTTTCCAGATCATGTAAAATCAGAACTTAATGAGTTGTGCACCGAATACAGTGACATATTTGGTCTCGAATCAGAAGCAATCTCAAGTAATAACTTCTACAACCAAAAACTAAGGTGAGCAGACAAACCCACAGTACGCATAAAAAACTATAGAAATGCAGAAACAGAAAAGGTAGAAATAAATAGACAGGTAGCAAAATTAATAAAAGATGGTATAGTCGAACAATCTATGTATATCTGAGTATAATAGCCCACTTCTGTTAATTCCTAAGAAGTCACTACCAAATTCGAAAGAAAAAAAATGGCGTCTTTACTACTGAATTATGGGCAAATAAATAAAAAACTTCTAGCAGATAAATATCCATTACCTAGTATAGAAGAAATACTAGATCAACTAGGAAGAGCAAAATATTTCTCGTGTCTGAACCTTATGTCTGGATTTCACCAAATAGAACTCGAAAACAAATCTCGAAATATAACATCATTTTCTACGAGCACTGGCATATATCGCTTCACGCAATTACCTTATGGTCTAAAAGTAGCTTCAAACTCATTTATGAGGATGATGCCACTTGCTTGCTCTGGTCTAGAACCATCGCAAGCATTTCTCTACATGGATGATTTAGTTGTTATCGGCTGTTCCGAACAGCACATGTTCAAAAATCTTGCGAGTATTTTTGCACTTCGTAGAAAACACAATCTTAAAGTAAACCCAGAGAAATGTTCATTCTTTATGCACGAGGTAACATTCCTTGGCCATAAATGAACAGACCATGGCATCCTTCCGGATGATAAAAATTAAGATGTAAATAAAAACAAACAACTCCAACAGATGCAGACAGTACACTATGCTTTGTCGCTTTTTATAACTACTATAGAAGCCGGGATACACAAATTCATTAACTTACAGATGTCACCAATTGAAAAAATTTTCGAATTTGTCACTTTAAATGAATTTAAAAATAAGGGCAATGAAAATTTAAAATATCAAAGAAGCTAACTTCGGCTCTGCCGAAGTTTGTATACCCTTGCAGCAAAATAATTGGTATAAATGTTTAACAAAATCAAAAAAAAAAAAAAAAAGGAAGAAAACACACCTAAAAATTTTCACTTCTTCACCGAGCACTGAACCATCAAACACCGAAGCCCATCGTGCGACCGATCTCTACCCACTACGCCACCGTCATTATTTTTCTAACGTAAGCTAATTCGACATATATAGGGACCCATTGCATCTCGCTCTTTCAATTTCGTTCTGTGTAAGAACACAACTAAAATATTTCTTCTGTCTCTCTCACACACCGCGTGGTGGTTGGAATTTTTGCATATGTATGTGTGAGCGTGAGCATTAAAATACATTTAATTTCTATCACATATGAAGTTTTCTCAGCCGGGGTACATATCTCAGTCTCCCCAGGGTCTCTTCTTTACAGAACATTTATAAAAAAGAACACTGAGACATGAGATGAGTATGAGCAACCAAATTTGATGTTAATTAGGTTAAGTTCTTTTATCGCTACGGTACAAAGCGGAAATGGTAGGGGGAAGACATAAACACAAACTCCAGTCGAGTAGGGTATTACCCGGATCTCGACTAGAGAGGAATAGGGAAAGACTTATACACACAGGAGTGATCACAATCAAGCAGGGTATTACCCGGAACTTGATGGTCACACTTTAGACAAACAAATAGACTACTACAAAGGACACCAAATCAGGTAGGGTATTACCCGGATCCTGACTTGATAGCTACAAAGACTACTTCAAATCAGGTAGGGTATTACCCGGATCCTGATTTGATGACTACGACATACATACAATCAAAATAATCTAAACAATGGCTAGGGTATTACCCGGACACCATTGAATAGACTAGCACATATATCAACGAATACACCAACATTCTAATACAGACAGAGGGATAGAGAAGGGATAAGGGAAGAGGGGGTAGTACCCTATGACCCATTTAATAAAATATCTTTATTAGTTCATTTGCACGTTATAAACTTTATTGAAGATCACTAGTTTTCTTTCTTTTGATTTGTTCAATTTATTCCCTAACCACACTTTATATCCTACACTGATGGTGACATACTTGGTTGCTGTGAAATAAGGCAAGGGCTCTTTATGGTCCTATGACCAACTCACCCGTATATCCTCTGCTTTCCTTGCTTATACTTATGCTGGTTGAGTCGGGGTTATCCTTGTAGACTTGGTTGAGGATATTATTTTCACTCTGTCTGTTGCTTTGGTTTCACTCCTTGGGCACCCACTTGATATCTTTGTCTCTGCTCACTTTGATGTCTTAACTTTGAATTTCTTTTGCATCCGATCACTTTAAGTTCATCACTTCGAATGAATTCCTCTTTTTCTGCGCAGTCGCCACGTACCCAAATTTTCTTCTAGAAGCTTCTATTGGCGTCGACGCTGTCTGTCTGACGTCGCCTGCCAGACGCGGCCTGTGATTGACCAATCACAGGTCAACATTATGGCGTGATAATTATCACACCATATATGTATTGGCGCGTGCCGTTACATTTCAGGCGACCGTGGTAAACGCCGGCGGCGGACGTCGGCAGAGAGCGTCAGCAGCGGGCGTCGGCAGCGGGAGTCTGCGTCGTTTGCATTTGTTTCTTGGTGCAAAAGAACGATGAAATAAAGACAACTGCGCAATAGCAACGGCGACAAAACTATGCAAGTCCCGTTGCCATGGTGACGCAGTGTATGTATGTAGATATGTCTCTGTTTGTGCATATATATATATGTCTCTGCATGTGCCTAAGAAAAGGGAAATCTAATTGCTACACTAACAAAAATCAGAGTATGGTTTTTATAAATCTAAAATTATTATTCCCTAACTTCAAATGGGATTATAGAAAAAGATATAAAAGTAGAACCAAATTAAATCGTGCCACTGCATTGTGGCGGAGATCAACAGGAGCTTCGTCACACCCCCCCTTTACTTCGGGTGGACAAAACAGGTGCACGTCACAGTGACCTGTTGGGACGTGTTAATGCGTACGATGTACGAGTTTCCTTCCAGCTCGACGCGGAACTTCTTGGCTTGTCGCTGCTGTATTTGTTCGTTGATGCGACTTACTAATGTTTGGGGGAGAATTTCTGTCCCCTTCACCCTCCAGCCACTAGGTATAGGCAGCCACATCTCTCGGGGCTTGTTTCCGGACGATGTACCTGCACTGTCGTCATTCTCCTGACAGGCGATCGGTGGTTCTGGGGATCCAGGCGGCGAAATGTCTTCAAATGCCGGATAGGGTGCTGGCTCGGGGTCCTGGCAAACTTCTTCCTCTCTTTGAAAGTCGAACCCTAGAGGACTGTACGACCGTGGAAGCCCCTCCAGGTCCCACGTTGCTTCTGGCAATGGCCAAGAATAGACCTCACCCGTTTCCTGATCCTGGAATACGTTACGGTCTGGGCTAGCGCAGTCGGGGCTATAGCGAGGTGGTGGTGTACCCTCATGGGCCCAATCGTCTGGGCTGTTACCCCTGGATGGCGGTGAAACCGTTCCCGGCGAATGGTTGGGAGAACAGCCAACCAGACACACGGGATAGGGTGGCGTGGCTCGTTGATCCTGATACTCGGTGCGTGTCATGCCCGGAGGAGAAGGGATCCAGCCTCGGTAACCTTCGAATCTGCCTGGGTCGAAGCAGGCGATGTCCGACAGCTCCAAGGGTCGGTCTAGTACTTGTATGTCCAAGATTGATGGACGTTCGGGTGCTTCGATAATGCGCCAGCAGTTTATTGCTGCCTCTTCCTGGGCTTCGGCTATTGGGATGGCTGACTGCTGCGGAGTGTCAGCTTGCGTTGATAATCCCGAACTCTCGGGAGTTGGCTCTTCCGCTGTCGTTGGTCTGGCGAATTCTGCCTCCCATGCTGCAACAACCTCTTCGATGACCCCTCGTATTTCACCCACAGTGAGGTGATGTTGGGCCATGGTGCTGTGAAATATAATGGATAAATACTCTGATTTCGGAATGACCTGCCTAGCTAGTGACCTATCAGTGTGGTTTACATGAATTATAAACTTATATTTAATTAACAATGATTGCATAAAACTAAAATAACTACGACTTGCCGACAGATTGATTTTAGAGGCTGGGAATTGCATCGAGACCCCCCACAGGGGGACAGGGACGTTGGGAGGGCTCACCCTCCAGCAAGTGGCCCCTGCGAATTACTTCGTCTCTGTAGATTGGCCTCTAGTCTGGATGGCCGGCCGGTGTTGGCTCGCCTTTGTCCTTAGGGTGTATTCGCTTCTCGTCTCGGGTGTCTGCTTCGTCTCCTTGCAAAGGTTTGAGGTCATCTATGCTCGCTGTTCTTCGTTGTCGCCCGTCAGCCTTCTGTAGTCGAACGATGTTATTTGAGATGAACTTGACGACTCGGTACGGCCCGTCAAACTTGGGTGCTAACTTCGCTGCAAATCCTTCTGATGCTTTAGACAAGTGATGTTGCTTTAATAGAACCAAGTCTCCTATGGTTGGTCGCCAGTCTCGTCTTCGTAGATTATAATATCGGCTCTGCTCTGCTGCGGCTCGTCTCATGGTGTCTTGTGCCACTTTGAATACCTCCGCCATTCGTTGGACGCGCGTTTCCGGAGACCATGGTGGTGTCCCCAGCCCAGGAGTAACTGCATCATATAAAGCTCCAGGGATGCGTGGCTCTTTACCCAGCACTAGGTAAGCTGGCGTAAATCCGGTTGACTCGCAGACACTGGAGTTGATGGCCAGCGTGAATTCGGGGAGTAACTGATCCCAGTCGTGTTGTTTTTCTCCTAAATACTGCGCGATCATCGTCTTAACTGTCCGATTTGCTCTCTCGGTTGGGTTCTGGCGTGGCGTGTACGGTGCGGTGTATTGGAGTTCTACTCCAGCTTGATGACAAAGCTCCTTGAATGATCGGCTAGTGAATTGAGTCCCGTTATCGCAGACCAAGGTATGCGGCGTACCAAAGCGTCCGATGATGCGTTCCCGAAAAGCTTTTTCCAGTGCAGTAGTGGTGGCTTTACGCAAGGGTATGAGCTCCACCCACCTACTATAGGCATCTAGAAAGACTAAAAGAACGGTGTTACCTTGTCTTGATTTTGGTAATGGTCCCACAAAATCGGTGCAAACAATCTGAAAAGGTTCCTTGACCTGTCGGGTAAACATCTTTCCGGCGGGCTTCATTTGGTCTACCTTGAACTTCTGGCATTGTAGGCAATTACGGATGTGTCGTTTCACATCCCTGAAATATCCAGGCCAATAGTACCTCTGGGCGACGCGTAGCGTCGTCTTCCGGACGCCTAAATGGCCCGCTGTGGGTTCGTTGTGGCACTCCTGAAGTACTCGTAGGCGGTTTTCTTTGGGTACGCATAGTCTCCAGGGTATTGGTTCCTCTTCTTCAGGATGCACATACTTTCGTCGGTATAGCTGTCCTCCTTCGTAGAGAAAGTCAGGAACTTGTTCTGGGCATTCCTGCACTTGACGCTTGATTCTCTGCCACCATGCGCACTCTGGTGGGGTATCCTGTATAGTATTTAAGGTATCCAGGGGCTGACGTGATAAGGCGTCCGCTACTACGTTTAGCTTCCCTCGTCGGTACTGGACATCAAAGTCGTACTGTTGTAGCTCCAGTGCCCAGCGAGCGATGCGTCCTGTGGGGTTGTCAATGGAATTGAGCCACTTCAAAGCTTGGTGATCGGTGATGACCTCGAACTTGTAGCCTTCTAAGTAACATCTGAGTTTCCGAATTGCCCAAACGATAGCAAGGCACTCTTTTTCCGTGGCGGAGTAGTTTTCCTCCGGTGCTAATAACCGTCTGCTTGCGTATGCTATGACTCGCTCGGTTCCTTGCTGATATTGGGTCAAGACTGCCCCCAATCCGTAGTCGCTGGCATCTGTCTGTAAATAAAACTTAACATTGAAATCTGGGCACGCCAAGATAGGCGCTGACGTCAGTCTAGATTTTAATTCTTCGAATGCACGCTGTTGCATAGAGTCCCATTTCCATTTGGCATTTTTCCTTAACAATGAAGTGATGGGTCGAACGATGCTGGAGAATTCGGGAACGAAACGTCGATACCAGGAGGCGATGCCCAAGCATCGGCGAAGTTGGCGGACATTGGTAGGAGGAGCTAATTCTTGCACCGCTGCTATCTTTTCAGGGTCCGTGTGAATCCCTTGTTCGCTGACCACATGTCCTAGGAATTGAATCCGACGTTTAAAAAATCTACATTTATCGTGATTAATGCGTAATTTGGCTCCTCTCAGACGCCGGAAAACCTCTCTCAGATGATTCATGTGCTCCTTTAGCGTACGTCCTATGACAATAATATCATCTAGGTAGGCGAATGCGAATGGGTCCATGTCAGGGCCAATTACGCTATCCAAAGCGCGTTGAAACGTGGCTGCCGCCGAATGCAGTCCAAAAGGCATCACTTTCCACTGGAATAGCCCGCGTCCAGGGACCGTGAATGCGGTGCATTCTCTGCTAGCTTTGGCCAAAGGAATTTGCCAATAGCCGCTCTTGAGATCCAATGTCGATATAAATTGCGCGTTACGCAATTTCTCCAAAATGTGATTGATCCGAGGTAGGGGATACGCGTCTCGTATCGATTGTGCGTTGAGCTGTCGGAAATCAATGCACATCCGCATGTCTCCGCTCTTTTTACCCACTAGTACAATCGGGGCGCTGTGCGGACTTTTGGAGGGTTCAATACGATCTTCTCGTAGCAGTTGATCCACGGTGTCGTTGATGATCTTCTGTTGTGCAGGGTTGCGGGGGTAATAGCGTTGTTTGATGGGTCTATCATCCTTCATGGTGATCACATGCTCGGCTATGTGGGTGACACCTTGTAGAGCGTCAAACTTGGGGAGTTCTTGTGCTAAGAATTCTTTGATAACTTGTTGAACTTTGACATCTTCGGGATCAATTATCGCATGGATTGTTGTATCTACTTGGTTTTCTTCTTTCAACGATAATACGTTGATCATTGGGTTACTTTGCTGGACCTGGTTTCCTCTGGCTTCGCCATGGGGCGATGGTATGATGATTTCCGTGTTACTAGTCTGGGTTTGGTTTACTCTGTTTTCTGGTTGTCTGAAGGGATTATTAAGCATTGCCCGTTCCGAAGTAGGGGGTAGCGCGGCACTTCTGGTCCACTTCTCTGCTGATGTTACTTCTGTCTGGGGGTGATCGTCATTGGCCCGTACTATCGATGGCTTGTTTCCGGTGCAGTGTGAAGAGTCGATGATAGCGTCAGCTCTGCCGAGGGCCTCGTTGTTGGGGGTAACCGGAGGTTCCAGTTGCAACCAGTTTTCTCCACACTGAATCGTGGTTCGAGTGTTACGGAGAAAATCCGTACCCAGGATAAGGGGTTCCATGATACCTGGTAGAACGAGTAGGGGAATTTTTACCTGTGAGTTTCCTATCCATACTTCTGTGTCAATCGCCTGTGTGATTTCTTTCCGGGATCCGTCTGCTAAGTTTATAGCTGTACAAATTGGTTTCCAGTCGTTGATCGTGCCTATTTGCTGAGCTAGCGAGTTGCTGATGAAACTACGCGTAGCTCCTGTGTCCAGAGTCGCATTAACTGCCCAGCCGTTAATTTTAACAACTGCTATGATGCGACCGCTCTCGAACATGAGGTGGCTTAGGCTTGGGGCTGGTTTGGCGCTTGTTTCGTTTGGTTCCCAGTCAGACGAAGGCGCCTGGCGTTTCCCGATCGTCTGCAACAATCGATGGTTCGAATGTTTCTTTTTCCACAATCCCAGCAGAATAGCGTGCGTTGATTAATACACTGTTTCGCAAAGTGACCCAGTTCGCTGCAATTTCTGCAAGCCCGATGAGTATCCACTGGTGCTTCTGTCGCCTGATAGAAATTAGAACAATTTGCATCATTTCCTGGTGAGGATGGCAAAGCTTGCCGGTTGGCAATTCGGTTTTGGTTGCTGCTCTCTTTAGCCCGACTGGTAACTTGCTGAACGGGATTCTCGAATGCTTGTGATGTTGTTGCCTGGTGAGTAAACGTGGTGACGTGATTCCTTGGCTTTTGACCACGCAGGGTCTCAAAGTTTACAATTAACTGAGTCAATTCATTTAAATCCTGGAAATCCATGCGACGTGTATACAATTGATACTCCGGGGACAGGTTATCGTAGATGCGTTGTAACTCCTGGTGCTTCGTATAATTGGCTCTCTTCATCATGAGGCGCAATTCTATCACGTAATGTTTGAAAAGTTCTCCCGGGCGTTGCTTCCGAATGCGAATTGCATCTTCTAGTTTTTCGAAATACCTCGGGGGTAGGAAAAATCAAGAAATCCTTGCTTAAAACTAGCCCATGATGAGTCTAGTAAGCCACTGGTTTGCCACCATCCTTCAGCTTGTCCAGAAAATAAGATTGGCATCATGTTGGGTAAAAACTCCATGTTGATTCGGTATGTAGCTGCTCGAGCTTCTACTGTCTCTAGAAAATAGAGTGGGTCTGCTGTACCATCGAAATGTAGGCCCCATTTAGACACCTTCTCCACTGTGTTTGCATAGCTGTTGTTTTCAATAGTCCTTCGTTGGCGCGCATCGGTTGTTACCACGTTGGTGTGGATCGTGGGTACTGGTAGCACTTTTCCATCCAAGTCCTGGTTCTGTGGTATGGGAATTTCTGTTGAACCATCCCGTTCAATACCCCTCGCTGGTGATATTGATCGTGAACGAGGCTTTATATCTAGATTCTTATCGCTGGTCGCTGTCTGTCCATATGTTGCTTCTAGCTCGGCTAGCCGGGCGAGCACCTCGGGTGAGTGATCTTCTCTTGCGGCGAATCCCGAAAAACGACTTCGCATTTCTTCGACCGTACCGCCTGGCATGAGTCCAAACTCCGCAAAGAAGTTTTCCAACTCCGCCTTGCGTCGATAATTAATCCATTTGACCCCCATGACTGTGTTGCTTTGGTGTTCTTGGGTTCTTCGATATTATGAAACACTGTTGTTTGTTGACGGTGATTGTGCTTAGGGGATCCCTGTTTGATATCCTTGGCTGATATCCTTGGCTGATATCCTTGGCTGATATTCCTGGTTGATATCCTTTGATGATATCCTTTGATTAATACCCCGTGTTGATATCCTTGACTGGTATCCTTGCTTGATATCCTTTGGTGATACCCTTTGATTAATATCCTGTGTTGATATCCTTGACTGGTATCCTTGCTTGATATCCTTTGATGATACCCTTTGAGTAATATCCTGTGTTGATATCCTTGAATAGTATCCTTGCTTGATATCCTTTGGTGGTTCACGATTGACTGTCCTGGATAGTTGTTGACTCGTTGGTGGTTTACGATTGACTGTCTTCTTGGATAGTTGTTGACTCGTTGGTGGTTTACGATTGACTGTCTGTTGTTGACTCTTTGGAGGTTCACGATTGACTGTCTTGTTCCCCTGTTGCTGGTCGCCTTTTATACTGTGTGGCTTCAAAAATGGTTAGCAGAATCTTTTGTGACTTTGGGTTAATTCTTGGTTTCATCACGTCTCTTTTCGTCTTATGTATATCTTCAGTAGGCTCCGCTAAGGCTCGTTGGCCAATAGAGACACAATAAATAACCGTTTCCTCATTCGAAGCAACTCAATGAGTGCAACAGAGACAATACTATTCCCTTGCAACGGGATTCTGTAGTCCCGTTGAATTTGCTACTCTGGCTGCGCTTGCGTTTTTTTTTTTCCTCTGCTTTCAACTATGTTTCTCTGTTACTACTGTACTGTGATTTGATGTCGAAAATTTTCCATCGTGGATTTGTTCTTCCCTGCTTTTAACTAAGCGTCTCTGTTGCAACTGTACTATAACCATGCTGTCAAAACTTTCCATCGTTGATTTGCCTTCTTCTGCTGTACTTTTGGTTTTCTGTCGATGATTGTATAGTTTACTCTGCTAAGACTCTGCTGAGACTCTGCTGAGGTTAATTAGCTATGTCGTTCGCTCTGTAACCTATTCTATCGCTGACTTATGACTCATGTTTCTGTCGCTGATTCTACGGATGCTCTACCGAAATTGGTTCTGCAGGTCGTTCTATCGCTGACTTATGACTTATGTTTCTGTCGCTGATTCTACGGATGCTCTACCGGAATTGGTTCTGCAGGTCGTTCTATCGCTGACTTATGTTTCATTGCTTCTTTGAAATTACTCTGCTGTTGACTGTTGATTTCCTAATGAATTTGTGCCGTTCCATATGCTACCATTACCTAAAGTTCACTTGGGTCAAACGGGTATATAGGGTAGGAGGGGAAATATGCATATAGGGTATGTACATGTGGCATATGTGTAGCTGCGTGCAAGACGCTCAAAAATATGAATTTTATTTATATAGTCTTTGAAATCAAAAATGAAAAAAAATTATAGCAATATATTTTGGCATGCCAAAAATGTATATACATATAGGGTATGTCGAGGTAATATATATATATACATGCAACAAGAAAATATACAAATTCTCTTCATAAGAATTTTGAAATCAAAAGAAATAAAAGTTGTCTTGTCATAGCAAGAGGCTACCGTGATTATATGCATTTTAGCGATATTAATTTTGGTGGGTCTTTATTCCACTCAGGTGGCATTCTCATTTTCTGAACAACTACATATACACATACATGGAAAAGACACACTTTTTTCCAGCAATGCTAAAAAAAAATATGAAGCTTTATATATATATATACAATTATTTTCTCACTCTCAGTGTCCCTGCTCGGGCGCCATCTGTAATGAAGTTTTCTCAGCCGGGGTACATATCTCAGTCTCCCCAGGGTCTCTTCTTTACAGAACATTTATAAAAAAAGAACACTGAGACATGAGATGAGTATGAGCAACCAAATTTGATGTTAATTAGGTTAAGTTCTTTTATCGCTACGGTACAAAGCGGAAATGGTAGGGGGAAGACATAAACACAAACTCCAGTCGAGTAGGGTATTACCCGGATCTCGACTAGAGAGGAATAGGGAAAGACTTATACACACAGGAGTGATCACAATCAAGCAGGGTATTACCCGGAACTTGATGGTCACACTTTAGACAAACAAATAGACTACTACAAAGGACACCAAATCAGGTAGGGTATTACCCGGATCCTGACTTGATAGCTACAAAGACTACTTCAAATCAGGTAGGGTATTACCCGGATCCTGATTTGATGACTACGACATACATACAATCAAAATAATCTAAACAATGGCTAGGGTATTACCCGGACACCATTGAATAGACTAGCACATATATCAACGAATACACCAACATTCTAATACAGACAGAGGGATAGAGAAGGGATAAGGGAAGAGGGTTAGTACCCTATGACCCATTTAATAAAATATCTTTATTAGTTCATTTGCACGTTATAAACTTTATTGAAGATCACTAGTTTTCTTTCTTTTGATTTGTTCAATTTATTCCCTAACCACACTTTATATCCTACACTGATGGTGACATACTTGGTTGCTGTGAAATAAGGCAAGGGCTCTTTATGGTCCTATGACCAACTCACCCGTATATCCTCTGCTTTCCTTGCTTATACTTATGCTGGTTGAGTCGGGGTTATCCTTGTAGACTTGGTTGAGGATATTATTTTCACTCTGTCTGTTGCTTTGGTTTCACTCCTTGGGCACCCACTTGATATCTTTGTCTCTGCTCACTTTGATGTCTTAACTTTGAATTTCTTTTGCATCCGATCACTTTAAGTTCATCACTTCGAATGAATTCCTCTTTTTCTGCGCAGTCGCCACGTACCCAAATTTTCTTCTAGAAGCTTCTATTGGCGTCGACGCTGTCTGTCTGACGTCGCCTGCCAGACGCGGCCTGTGATTGACCAATCACAGGTCAACATTATGGCGTGATAATTATCACACCATATATGTATTGGCGCGTGCCGTTACATTTCAGGCGACCGTGGTAAACGCCGGCGGCGGACGTCGGCAGAGAGCGTCAGCAGCGGGCGTCGGCAGCGGGAGTCTGCGTCGTTTGCATTTGTTTCTTGGTGCAAAAGAACGATGAAATAAAGACAACTGCGCAATAGCAACGGCGACAAAACTATGCAAGTCCCGTTGCCATGGTGACGCAGTGTATGTATGTAGATATGTCTCTGTTTGTGCATATATATATATGTCTCTGCATGTGCCTAAGAAAAAGGGAAATCTAATTGCTACACTAACAAAAATCAGAGTATGGTTTTTTATAAATCTAAAATTATTATTCCCTAACTTCAAATGGGATTATAGAAAAAGATATAAAAGTAGAACCAAATTAAATCGTGCCACTGCATTGTGGCGGAGATCAACAGGAGCTTCGTCACAGTATAAAAATATAAAAATAGCGCTATTACAAAAGGTGACACAAGTAGACAAAGATGACGTAAGTCAAATAAATGCAATCCTGTTAAAATATCATAACGATCCAATAGAAGGAGGCCATACAGGGACTACGCGTACCGTATTAAAAATATATTATTAGCCCAAAATGACACAAACAATTGAAAACTATGTAAAAACGTGTTTAGACTGCAAAAGAGCTAAAGCTACAACACATACAAAAGCACCACTGTTTATAACACCTTTGAAAATTCACCGAGAATTTCGCTTATACAATTTATATGATCCCTTTTACAATTTAGATTACTACGCAAAAGAGTTTAAATTTAAATTACGATAAACAAAAAAGATATCAAAGAAGCTAACTTCGGCTTTGCCGAAGTTTGTATACCCTTGCAGCTTGACTTTTTTATTAAAAAATTTAAAAACAAAAATTTTAAAATAAAAAAAAAAAAAAAAATTAAAAACCACCCACGCCTTTAAAAAGAATTTTACTCGTCTTCACCGAGAATCGAACCAACACCACCAAGACATAGCGCGACCGATCTCTACGTATCAAGCCACCATCTTCACTTAGCTTACGTAAGATAGTTCGACATATACAGCAAACGCAGGGCATTTCTTTCAATTTCGTTCTGTGCAAGAACACAACACAAACATATCACCACACCGCGTGGTGAATGTTTTTGCACATGCTTTATTACATAAGGAATTACATTTAATTAATTTGTACCTTTATAGTTTTCCGACTTTGTTTAAATTTTTTATAGCGAGTTTAGGTACAAATTAAAAATAAATGCAATAACAAAAAAAACAATAATTTTATATAATTCTTATCTGTATAAGTTGAAAGCTAAGATCCCAAGATGAGATCACTAAAGTTTCTAAAGGTGTTTGAAAATTCTTTTAATATTCTTCACTTACTCTGTTCATTACTTTAATAAACACACAATTATTATTCCAATAAACACATAATAATTGTTACATATATAAGTTAATGTCCCACACTCTACAAGTGGCCCCAACATTCCGCCACGCGACTTCCCCACCCCCTGTGACCACTTGGTCACCGTCTTGAGCTGCAACAATCCAATAATCTGCGGGATGCAGATCTTGAAGGAGGAAGGAGTTAACACCCCTTAACTAGCCTAGTAGGCTATTAACCCAGAAAAGCACACTACGGAATTGTGTTTAATTATTTACACAAGTTTCTCATATAATTCCCAACTGGTTTTAGCTAAACACTGCTGACATTCCCTATGGGGGGAAGCCGAAAGCAATTCATTCGAATACCAAACCAAAGTTAAGTCTAAGAGAATAAAGTACAATTGTGAACTATCTGGAAAACATAGTGTTAAGTTAAGTAAAACTGTTGTTAAACTCTCAACACTGGAACCCGACCTTAACTGGCGCCCGAGCAGGGACCGTCTCGAAACCAATCGCGAGTGTTAACGAACCGGTCATGATAAGTGCGAAAAAAGAAAAAAATACAAAAAAAAATGTAAAAGAAAAAAATGTAAATAAAATGTAAAAGATAAAAAAAACCTCAAGCAGCCGTGTGTCCAAAAAAATGACAAAGTGCAGTTAAAGTGCAATTAAAGGCGAGCAGTGAAAATTGAATGACCTCGAAAATTTTAGTGGACGGCTGCCGCCTGACAAGCGGGCAGTCCGGGGTTCAAACCCCCGTCGGGTAATTTTCATTCTAGCTCGACCCCGTTTTTCGGTACACACGGTATGCCCAAGGGGCACGCGACTGGTTTGGCATAAGTGAAAGGTGTTGGAGGCGGTTGCTTACAAAAAAAAAACGCAAAATAAAAAATTATTATTAACAAAAATCTAAATTGTGGATACTTGCGTATCCAAACCACTGCAGCAACTAAAAGCTGAGAGTGGCAAATTATTTAAAAAAAAAAATTTTTACGAAAAAATAGAAAAAAGCAATATTAGTTTTAAGAAAATGTTCGTCACGGCGCGTGTGTATTGGCCGCTGGCTATGTCTTTCACCGAAAGTGTCCTCCCCCAGCGGGGATGTGGAGCATACTCCTACCTAAGTAGGTCCTAAACTGGGCTAAAATTGATAAATGGAGCCTCCCACAACTGACAAAGAGGGACATAGGAACAGGCAGCTCACGCGTAAGAAGACGAAGAGAGAAGGAAATGTCTCAGAAAAATCGAGATGAAGAGAAATCTTTCAAATTAAACATTAAAACAAAATTGCAAAAATAAAAAAAATTGATTAAAGAATTAAAAAGAAAAAATCTGTATGAAAAGTGTAGTTACGAGAGTCTAGGCCACCGACTGTGTCTTCCGCCGACGGTACTCTCCACAGCGAGAGTGTGGAGCTACTCCCACCCCAGTAGGCTCGAGCCAAAAGGGATAATGGGAGCCTCCTTTATCCGGCATAGGGGGGCATGGCAAAAGGCGGCTCGCGTATACTCACTTCCTATGCAAAATGTTTTCTTATTTTGTGACAAAAGTTAGTAAAAGAAACACTTGCTCAAAAAGAAAAAAAAAACGCTTTAAATAGCATAGAATTAAGAAGTTCAAAATTTATATAACAATGAAACTAATTCACTTTTATTTCATCCTCAGCGCACAGATATAGAGAAACCTACTATACAACACAAACCAACAACAAACAACTATCCACAACATCTTTCTTTTTAAAAAAAAAAAAAAAAAAAAACCACAATTCATCAACACGGTAACCTTCGATGAAATCATCGGGGACGATACTCTGAAGCATCTCGGAGCAAAGATCGACAGGGACCCTCACCATACACCGTGAGGCATTTCCACAAGTTTGAAGAAAACAAAAAAAAGCTAAGTAAAAAAAAAAAAGTAAAAAAAAAAAAAACTATTAAAAAAAAAAAAATAAAATAAAAACAAACAAACAAAAAAAAAAACAAGCTGGAAAAAGAGGTAATTTATCGACAAGAGTGCACTTGGAGTATATATAATATATATAAAACAATAAATGAAACCAATATAATACTTATTAAAAGAAAATTATAAAAAAAATACATTTTTTTCAATTACATAACGAGGACAAACCATCGAGCCTACGTGTTCGTTGGAATGAAGTCGAGATAAAACATTAAAAAATTATTGTCGCTCGGCATTTATCACACAAAATAAATTAATATAACAAAGTGATTGGCTAAATAAAGTCCCATATGGTCCAGTGGTAAGGATATCCGGCTCTCACCCGGAAGGCTCGGGTTCAATTCCCGATATGGAAAAATAAAATATACACGGCGGCATCTCTCTAAGGAGACGGATTGCGAGTGCAAAACTGAATAACAAATACGTGTGAAGAACTTCGTACCTTAGTAGGTAATGCCAAAAAGGAATCATGCGAACCTTCCCGATTAACGAAATAAAAATGTAGTTTTTAAGATACCATAGTTTAAGAAATAAAGCAAAAGAAAGTCAATTCACTAAAAGTAAAATTGAATAAACAAACTATCGAATAAGTCGAATAAGTCGAATAAGTTTACACATTTGAAGGCAAAATTCAAAAGCAAAAGGTTCTAAAAGAGCTGCCGACTACACATTAAAAATAGAAAAATTGAGCTTACATTTAATCTCAACTAACTGCCAACTGGCGAAAGAGGGAAGCATGAACACTCATTTACTGGATCACCAGGAGGTGGACAATATTCTAAGCGAAGTCAGCGGCCTGCCGTACCAAAACGCGGTGGAGGCCATCGAGTTTGCCCGGCCTACAATTTTATCAAACGGAACCACTCCTTTCTACGTTTTAGCGATACTAGACAAGAGCTATAGCCTACTACGCTTGTACCCAACGATCATCATGGGCAAAAAACTCATCCTGGACTATAACACTGTGGCTATCGCGAGGGATGAAACATATGCTGTCGTGGGGAAATGCTTGTTGGTTTGCCAGGAAACCGACCTTCATTGGTTGAAAGAGTCTGAATGCATACCGCGTTTACTGAATGGGGGCAATGCACAATGTGGTTACTTGAGAAGTAGGAGACCATCACCTTGGCAGATGAAGGCACTATAATCCTTACATGCTTTAATGGAACCGTGATTACAAACACTAAAAAACGACATCTGGTTGGCTCACTCATCGTCCAGTTGGGAACGAGACGATAACTGTTAAAGGGCGAACCTACACAAGCCGGTCAATGTCACATTTTATGGTAATGCCTGCAGCCCTCACCAACATCACGGCCATAAGCTACATACCGTCCCTGGAGTACGTGCACAATTTTTCCATACAGAATATCAAACAACTCTACAGAATGTCAAAAGGCCTACAACTCACTGTGGTTGGTGGCTCTCACCAAGCTGGTTCCATCAACACCCCACCCGGCGACTGTTGCAACCCTCTGATCTGCGGGACGCAGATCTCGGAAAAGGGGAGGAGTTAATGTCCGACACTCTACAAGTGGCCCCAACATTCCGCCACGCGACTTTCCCCACCCCTGTGACCACTTGGTCACCGTCTTGAGCTGCAACAATCCAATAATCTGCGGGATGCAGATCTTGAAGGAGGAAGGAGTTAACACCCCTTACTAGCCTACTAGGCTATTAACCCAGAAAAGCACACTACGGAATTGTGTATAATTATTTACACAAGTTTCTCGTATAATTCCCAACTGGTTTTAGCTAAACACTGCTGACATTCCCTATGGGGGGAAGCCGAAAGGAATTCATTCGAATACCAAACCAAAGTTAAGTCTAAGAGAATAAAGTACAATTGTGAACTATCTGGAAAACATAGTGTTAAGTTAAGTAAAACTGTTGTTAAACTCTCAACACTGGAACCCGACCTTAACTTATATATAAAAATAAATACAAAATTGGAAAGTACAACGGAATCAAAGTTAAACGTCAACATCATCGTACACACAAAATACGGGGGTGACAATGGCTCTAAAACTATAATAATCGCACGCACTCAGCGTGATAAAAAATAAATAATAAATTCAAGATCGGCGATTGGTCAATTTATGCGTATCCGCATAAAAAAAAGAAATTGCATTCGCAATAACAAACGCATACATAAATTGAGAAAGTGCACTCGCAACATCACACGCACAGGTGCGGCGAATTCGTAGTGTAGGTGTGATTGCCTACGAAATGCACGCACTACGTGGGTGAAATTGCAATGCAAGCCGAAGATGCGTAAGCAGCGTTTGAGCAGAGGCAATGCGAGGTTTTGTGGTCAACGCTGCCAGAAACGAAAATCACTTTAGAACATCTTTCAGCATGAGCACACGCAAGAATAACGCAAATGAGGAGGCTTTTGCAATTGATGGCATTGCCATATGTGTCGGAGGAGGAGTCCGATGGCGAGGATCCGGTCCCAGAGGGAGAGGGACTACTTGCAGAAGTAGAAGAGGAGTTGCGTCGGATGGGGGCACAGATAGGAGACGGACCGGTGGAGGCACCACAGTTAGAGGTGGATGAGGTCGTAGACCTTGTGTCGGAGGAAAAAGAGGAGGCTGGGCAATGGCAGCCAGCAAGGCCACCCACGCCTCATGTAGGGGTCAATGAGGCGTTCTACAATGAATTTTGTAGGCCAGAAGGGGCACCATCGCCAGAGCCCGCGGTCAATCCGGCATTCTGGCAAGCTTTCTGTGAGCCACACTGGCAGGAGGCTGCGGATGAATCGATGGATGACGACCAAGGCCATCACACGGCCACCGACGACGCCCCTGGGCCGCCGCGGCGGGACCAGTGGGTGGAATCGGTGCGTCAGAGGGATGTAAGGATGCACCGGGCCACGACGGTGTTCCAATGGGCAGAGCCGGCACAAGCCCCCGAGCAACAACAACCGTAACGGACACAGCAGCAGTCCCAAGCCTGCCAGGGCCAAAAGGGGCAACAAAAACAGCAGCAACAACAACAATTACAAATGCCTCAAGCCTGACAGGGCCAAAAAGGGTAACCCTCACGCCAGCCACATCCACGGGATCCGCGGCGTCTGACACGTCAAATATCGGCACCGGCGTAACGGCAGGCGCCACCTATGCCTGCACTCAACTGATAAAAATACTGTTGCAGAAACCAGGCCCAAAATTAAAAGAGAATAATTGTCTTTGATAATTTAAATTATATTTATTATTTTCTTGATAACCGCACAGCACATCAACTTCACTAAGTCACAGATTCAAGACGACTAGTGGTAATTGTCACGCCATAATGTCGACCTATGATTGGTCCATCATAGGCCGCGTCTGGCAGGCGGCGTCTGGCGGACAGCATCTACCAAAGACAGCAGCAGAAGGTTCTAGAAGAACAATTTGGGCAAGCGGCGACTGCGCAGAAAATTTAAAGAACATTCGAAGCTGAGGACTCCATGTGCACAGACGTATAAATTAAATAGTGACCAGTGATAGTGAGTGAAAGCCAGGATACCCACCTCACCCCAAAGGACATTCAAGGATAACCAGATCAAAGAGCAATAGTTTACAATCATAGTAAAATATCCTGGTGAGTTGGCTACAGGATCCTTAAATGTCCCTACCTCAATTCCATGCAACCAAAACCCAACCTATAGGTAACAAAAGTATAGAAGATAAAAGTGTGGTTAGGAAATAATTAAAAGCAAGTTCTTATCAAAAAAGTTTATAACACTAACACCTTCCTCTATCCTTTCCCTACCTCCTCGTGTGTGTTTCGATTTTTGTATGTGCGTACATAGTAGTTTACATATGTGTCAGTCTGTTCCGGGTTATACCCTAGCCATTGTTTAGACTCAATTGTTTGTATATTTGTCATCGTGTTGTTCTCAAATCAGCATCCGGGTAATGCCCTACCTGATTTGAAGCATTTTGTAGTAGTTTTGTGATAATCAAGTTCCGGGTAATACCCTGCATGATTATGATACTTCCTCTTGTGTGTAACACCCTACTCGACTAGAGTTTGTGTTTATGTCTTTTACTATCCCAGCTCCTTTTCTCTCTTAGTGATAGAAAAATCTAACAAAATTAACCCAAATTGTGTTGCTCATAGTCATCTCTTGTCTCTCTATTCTTTTTATAAATTTTTTGTAAAAAGGAGACCCTGGGGAGACTGAGATATGTATCCCAGCTGAGAAAAACTTCCTTACAGATGGCGCCCGAGCAGGGAAACTGAGATTGAGAAAATAGTTATATATGTCGGAGATAAATTAGGGTATTGCACTGTCTGGCATACCTTTTCGTACCGTACTCGGTTGTCCCTCTCTACTTCAGTCTCATACGTCATTCTTGTAATATTAGGCTGGTAACATTAAGTACAGTTACAGTGACTTCGGTCATGTAAGTCTTGTAGTGAGTATTGTCATGTTAATTTGACGTTGACTGTTGAGTACTAGAAGATTGCTTAGTCATGCGGGTGTTGTAGTATTAGTGAATATCTGACTGAGTATTTCAGCGGGATGACAGCCCGACTGTCATCGAGTGTGGTCCGGTGTAATGCTAAGGCAGTTGAGACTGCGTTATCAGTCTGCAACAGAAAGCCAAGGTGTCGGGAACTCGCTGCGCTAGAAATGGACAATAATAATTCAAGCTCAACCGGAGCAATTGAGATTGCTCCGACATCAGAAGTGGGATCTAACTCCAACAATTATGGAGGAACAATTTCTTTTTTTATTGGAGTAGCAGAATCGAAACTTCTTGGAGCTGGCAAAGACTTTGCAAGTGTCGTCTAGTGAGCCTCGACAAAATGGCGGCCCGGCTCTGCCGAAATTTAACTCGGAATTGGCTGGTGTTATGCAGTGGTGTGCTACGGTGGACATAATTTAAAACGAAACACACTGATGACAAAATGGCGTAACATGAGCCACGAGGAAATTGCTGCGTCGGTAGTGCTTGGGCATTTAGCAAACTATGACGGCAGACTGCAACGACTGGCTTACACTGGCAACATTACTGGCAGGCGAGATTTACAGTCCGAATTACAAGTTTTCTCATTCGGAAAAAAACGACCAAATTTCCCAGACGAAAATTCAAATGCGAAGAGTGCTAAGATGGAGCCTATTAAATGTTAATCTTGTGGAAAGCTTGGACACAGGAAGGCGGAATGCAGAGTGAACAATTCATCGACATCTGGAGAAGATCACCGAGCGTTGTCTCTGCGTACGTCAATTGTAACATTCTATCGATGCCATGAGCAGGGCCACATCTCTACCCGATGCCCTAACAATTCAACCGGTGATGATGCAGAATTAAAGATACGCAAGAGAGTGGAGCTATGAGTAATCAATGAACCCAAAGTAATCATGGTGAGAAATTTCCAATTATTTTCGATTAAGAGAATTAAGATTAAAGAGAATTAAGGCTTGATATTGGCAGTATTGTTTGCTCTATTCAAATTATAACTAATGTCATAATTAATGAAAATTGTCTCGAAATATTTTTACATGTGGTACGAGACGATAATATTAAGAATAGCATTGTAATTGGACGTAGATTTAGCATTAGAATATTCGGCTATTATATCAATTGACGGTTTTTAATTATTAAAAAATAAAACTTTTAACGTTTGCTGACTTTAATAATTTAACAACAAAATTTCTAAGGCAAGTCCCTTTTGAACTTTTAATTGAACGGCAACGAAACTGAAGTAAACCTAGATGAAGAAAAAGAAATCTCAGTCTATATTTGAGAAAAACAAAGAAAAGGTAGTCAAGTTCAGTGACGGAGACTATGCTTTAATTAATAATAGTGAAAGATTACAGATTTAGCTTGTAACGTTTAAGAAGGCAATTTCTACATTGTTAATATTCACATGATATTTTACGAAAAATGCCAGATGGGCAGGTACCAAGCGAGCTGGATATCGACGGAATTGAGTGTGATTCATCTGATGATACAGTTGAAAGAGACTGTGAAGAAACGGGTGAAACAGACCGTATGTCTTAGTGGATAAGATATTAGAAAGATGATGAGTTGAGAAAGTATTTTGTGGTCGATGCTACGTGGTGGTGCCTTGCCTAGGATTCTTTAACGAAATGCGAAAGTGTTTATTAACAATAATGTAGAACAAATGAGAAGTTGAACAACTGAAATCCGCTTAGAAAGGTAAGCAAAATTTTAGAATGTGAATTAAGAATGTTAAATTACGACCTAAGTTATGGTTAAGAAAGTTGAGCTGTTGAAAGAGACAGTAAAGAGAGAACACCAGTGGGTGTGAAACTGTTGAAAGAGACAATAAAGAGAACACGAGTGGGTGTGAAACTGTTGAAAGAGACAGTAAAGAGAGAACACCAGTGGGTGTGAAAATGTTGAAAGAGACAGTAAAGAGAATACCAGTGGGTGTGAATCTGTTGAAAGAGACAGTAAAGAGAGAACACCAGTGGGTGTGAAACTCTTGAAAGAGACAGTAAAGAGAAACCCAGTGAAGGGTAAACTGTTGAAAGAGACAGTGTTCCATGAAGAATTGATCACTTTACATACTGGTCAAAATGCAAGCACAAGCGCAGAATGAAAGTTTTGTCGTGGCGTGTGGGGCATTTGATGGTGTAAAGAATTCTTGGATGATGATAATGTTTATAATCGGATATATTTCATTGATAATACGAGGTAGAAGGATATTGTTATTGTAAAGTTGGAATATTAAATTAAGTTTGATGTAAATTGAAAATTTTTAAGTCCAGGTGCCTGATTAATATGACACGAGGACGTGTAGTAGTCAGGATGTCGGAGATAAATTAGGGTACTGCACTGTCTGGCATACCTTTTCGTACCGTACTCGGTTGTCCCTCTCTACTTCAGTCTCATACGTCATTCTTGTAATATTAGGCTGGTAACATTAAGTACAGTTACAGTGACTTCGGTCATGTAAGTCTTGTAGTGAGTATTGTCATGTTAATTTGACGTTGACTGTTGAGTCCCAGAAGTTTGCTTAGTCATGCAGGTGTTGTAGTATTAGTGAATATCTGACTGTGTATTTCAGCGGGATGACAGCCCGACTGTCATCGAGTGTGGTCCGGTGTAATGCTAAGGCAGTTGAGACTGCGTAATGAGTCTGCAACAGAAAGCCAAGGTGTCCGGAACTCGCTGCGCTAGAAATGGACAATAATAATTCAACCTCAACCGGAGTAATTGAGATATATATACAGCGATCTACCGGAGAGTTTACAAACTCACACTCGGTTAATGCTTGCTCAAACACCTGAAACCAGCATCTAGCTTCTTGTTTAATCCCGTAAATTGCCTTATTCAATTTACATACAAATCCAGCATTATAAGATACGCCTTGGGGAGGTTTCATATATATCTCCTCATTCAACGTCCCATTGAAGAAAGCTGTTTTAGCATCCATTTGATGGACTTTCAAATTATATTGGAGTGCAGGCGATAATAAAAAACGGAAGCTTGCTATCCAGATACATTACAATAAACACCTTTGCAGCTTGAAGTTTTTGTAAAACGTCATTTATCAGTGGTACCGGAAAACTATCTCGAAGTACCATGCCATTCAGCTGACGATAATCAATTCAAACTCTGATTGATCCATCTTTCTTCTTAATCAGGACTATTCGGCTGGCAAAGTTCGAAGTCGACTTGCAGATTACGCCATCTTTCAGCCATTCCTTGACTTGTTTCTTTACTGCTTCAGTTACATATATATATATGTAAGGTATTGTACCTTGTTTATTATATATAATTAGTTATAAATATTGATTAAGTATGTGATTGAGAGTTACAAATGTTGGCGACTTAAAACGACGGCTGGCGATGACTGGATACTTCTGGCACACGACTCCCACAACTGCAAATTTTATCAGCGATTCCACAACTTGACAACCTTGATGAAACGACTTGACAATTTTCCGATCGACTTTACATACGATTTGACAACTTTATATTATTTCCGACTTCCAACTTTTCTTTTGCTCTTCGCCGTAATCCCCGTATTTTGTCCTCTGTGATGCCACCTCGATCGCTTACCAGTGTGGCCCTCTTTACATTCGGCCATCCTGATCCTCGTCGTCTGTCCCAGACGACCATACATCTTCATTTTCATTTGCGTACTTCCAAAGTTTCATATTATCGTTACTAGTACAGGTAACGGCTGGACCCTCCACTTGAGCTGCCTTTTTGACGTCATATCGCCCGTTCCTCTTTACTTTAATGACTGTATAAGGACCAAGAAATGAGCTAGAGAGTTTCCTTCCAGCGACGAATTGAGTACGTTTGATCGCAACTGAATCGCCCTCTTTGTATATGCGCTCCACTGTGCGATTCCTGTCATAATTCTTTTTGTATTTCTCCTGTGCTTCTCGTATTTGCTTACTCGCTTCCTGACGTATTTTGTACCTTTCCAAATCGAAGTCATCAATCATTTCTTCTTCCAATATTGATAGAATGGTATCGCTGACCTTGTTGAGCATCGTGACTCCAAACATTAATTGAAAAGGCGTCTTTCCCGTGGAACAATGCATGTGCGAATTGATGGATCTTTGTATTTGTGGGACGAACTTGTACCACTTCGACGTATCTTCTATAGACATCTTCGCAATCATTGAAAGAATGCATCTATTGACTCGCTCAATTTGGCCGTTTCCTCGAGCAACTCCTGTAGTTGTCCAAACATGACGTTTTCTTTTACGTAGTCCTCAAATGGCTTTGATGTAAAAGCTACTCCTCTATCGCTGACAATACGGGTTGGATGCCCGAAAACAACTGACCATTCTTCTAGTTTCTTTATGACCTCCTCGTATCCTGTGCTTCTTGTCGTGAACAACCATACAAATTTAGTAAATGCATCGACAACTGCAAAAATAAATTTGTACTGCTTTGAAGTAGCATCCTTAGGTCCTAAGTGATCGGCATGTATTGTATGAAGCGGTTTATCTCCATTTTCAATGCAATATAGTTATCCTTCTTGTTTGCCTAGCTTCTTGTTCACTAGAATACATTGAACACAGCCGTTTATTATCTGGGCGACTTTCCTCTCTAAATGTGGAATCCAAAATTGTTGCTGCAAACTATGCGTAGTTTTTTGCAAAGCGAAGTGACCAACGTTGTGCGCTTCCCTTATAATTTCGTGTTCCATTGCCTTGGGTACCACTAGTAGATCGTTTCCATTCATCGTTTTGTACAGTATGCCTCCTTTCGTGTGGAACTCTTTATACGGTTGGGTCTTCAATATTTCCAAAACAGCTGATACGTGCTCATCCTTCTGTTGGGCAGTTTTCAAACGTGCTGAAATCTCGGCTGATACTGCAAATACGTCTACTGGATACCGGCTGAGACTGTCGACGTGTTTCATCCTGTTTCCCGGACGGTGCTCGATTTCAAAAGTAAAGTCTTCCATGTACAAGATCCATCCAGTGACCCCTCGTGGAACATCCCGTTTCTTTACTGTCTGAGTAAATGCTACACAATCGCTGACCAACTTGAAGTTATCTCTAAAGGTAATGGTGAAATTTTCTGATTGCAAGGTAGGCCGCTTTCACTTCTAATATATAGCTGTGTCGTTTTGCATCTGCCGGAGATGTTTTCTTGCTCCAATAAGCAACTGGATACAGCTTATCTTCAAATTTCTGAAGCAATATTCCTCCAAATCCATTCATTGAAGCATCTGTGTGTAATTCGGTTCTGGCTTCTCTACAATATAGATGTAGAACTGGTTCCTCAGGACATCTTTTAGCTGATTCACAGCATTAAGTTCAGCTATTTCGAATTTAAATACGACGTCTTTTTTCAGAAGATCTGTCAACGGGCGAGCAATATTCGCATAACTTGATATAAACTTTCGAAAGAATCCCGTCAGTCCAAGAAATGATTGAATATCTTTGACGTTTTTCGGCTGAGGAAACTTCTGAACGGCTTGTATCTTCTCCTGGCCAGGTCGGATTTTACCATCCTCAATGGTATGTCCCAGAAAATTTATTCTGTTTTGTAGGAAATGACACTTTTTCCATTTAATTCGTAAGCTATACTTAGCTGCTTCCTGCAAAACTTTTTTCAGCTTGCCGATACATTCTTCGTATGTTTGTGCGTATATTATTATGTCGTCTACATATATCTGCATAACATCTTTCTTAATCAGGTCTTGAAAAACGATATTCACGAATCGGTTGAATACAGCAGGCGAATTGCAAAACCCATAAGGCGCTCTACAAAATTCAAACAAGCCCTCTTTCGTAGCAAATGCAGTGTAACGCCGACTTTATTCCTCAATTGGTACGTGTAGAAAACTGTTTTCCAGATCCATTACAATAAACACCTTTGCAGCTTGAAGTTTCTCTAATACGTCATCCATCAGTGGTACAGGGAAACTATCTCGAAGTACCATGCCATTCAGCTGACGATAATCAATGCAAACTCTGATTGTTCCATCTTTCTTCTTAACCAGGACTATTCGGCTGGCAAAGTTCGACGTCGACTTGCAGATTACTCCATCTTTCAGCCATTCCTCAACTTGCTTCTTTACGGCTTCAGCTTCCATCGGTGTCTGTCGACTTGGTTGGTGACGAAACGGTTTTATCTGCTCATCCGGAATAATCTTCATCTGAACCGGGCGATCGATTGGTGACTTCGCTGGCTTGTACTCATCAATTATTGATTGAATTACAAGCTTGAACTTAGTGGGAACGCTTATGTTACTCTCTACTTCAACAATGTTGTACATACTTAGCTCATATGTTCCCGCGTTGTTCGTCTGAGCTGGCGAAGTGAATGTAAAACCATCTTTGTCCAATGTGACTCGAAATTTGAGGCAAAATCGAAGCCAAGTAGAACGTCGTTTTCTACGTTAAAGTCAGGGACTACAGTGAACTTCTGCTGAACTTCTATTCCATCGACGTTCACGGTACCAACAAATGTACCCAGCGGCTGTGTCTTCACATTTCCCAATCCTCGCAGAATGACGTAACGCTTTTCCAAACTTATTTTACCCAGTTTCTTCATTATCGACTGTCGGACAATCGAGACATCAGAGCCAGTGTCTACCAGGCAAGCTACTTTAATTCCGTTTAGAATGACGTCCTTCAATCGCTTTGAGGATTTCACTACTTGTACGTTTTTCGTCATCTGTGGGCAATTTTTCGATATATGTCCCACGCCGTCGCACTTGAAGCATTTCGTGCCTACACTGCAGTCTTTTCTCAAATGTTCGGTCGATCCGCAATTGTAGCAACGAGTCATTTTACTGGCGCTCGACACAATTTTCTTGCCACCACTGTGTTGCTTCCCTTGTCGTACAGTTACACATTTACGTTCGTAGACATCGAATTTCTCCTTTAGCTCCTGAAGTGATTTGCAGCTATACATGCCCAATTTGTATTCGTTGGGAATACCCGATCCATCCAGTATATATGCAATAATGGACTCCTCATCAATCTGTCCCTGCACGGCGATACTTTTCATGACCAACATGTATTCATGGAAGCTCTCTTCTTTCTTTATTTTCCTTTCCTGCAACTTTGCGTGAAGGTCAGCACTTCTTATTGTACGTTTGAACTCTGCCACCAGTACGCTTCTCAACTGATCAAACGTATTTACCACCACGGTGTCCAAAAACATCTTTGCCAACTTTGTGATTTTTCCACGGGCCTGAACGTATCTTTGTTTGTCACTAAGCTCATATGCATCTGCGTTCTGTTGAAAGTTAGTGAACCAATGTTCAACTGACATATTTTCTCCATCAAAATCTGGAATGATTTTGGAAAAATTCTCTGGTGAAATTTGAGATTCGGTCCTCCTTTGTTGGCTGATTTCGTCTGCTTCAATTTTAAGAGTCAGCAGCTGGATTATCTGCTGCAAACTTCGCTGGTTACTGTCACACATTGACCCAATTTGGTTATGACCTTGACTTAGATATTCGTTTTCTTTCTGCTGAATTTCTGCGTTCGCTCTGTCCTCCTGCATGAGTATGTCAACTGCGTTTTTTCTTTCGAGCAGCTTCTGTGAACGCGTTAGAACGCCGCTATACTGTGGTCTCTCTCTGTCTTCCATTATTTTGGCATCAGTATAACCCGACGCTTGATCGGTTATGTCTTCCTCGCTCATGCTTTCGTAAACGCTTTCTGTGGATGATGAAATTGTTTCCACGAATTTCACCACTTTCTGGCGTCTTGTATATTTCTTCAATCACGTAATTTGGTTGAGCCCCCAAATGTAAGGTATTGTACCTTGTTTATTATATATAATTAGTTATAAATATTGATTAAGTATGTGATTGAGAGTTACAAATGTTGGCGACTTAAAACGACGGCTGGCGATGACTGGATACTGGATACTTCTGGCACACGACTCCCACAACTGCAAATTTTATCAGCGATTCCACAACTTGACAACTTTGATGAAACGACTTGACAATTTTCCGATCGACTTTACATACGACTTGACAACTTTTTATTATTTCCGACTTCCAACTTTTCTTTTGCTCTTCGCCACACGTCTGCCTCGCTTAACCGCTGCTGCCAAAAATCCCCGTATTTTGTCCTCTGTGATGCCACCTCGATCGCTTACCAGTGTGACCCACTTTACATATATATGTCGGAAATTAAGAAATATTGTAACTAACAATATTCAAATAAAATGTAAAGACTAACGTATAACGTCATGTTAAAGCAGTCGGACAAGTTAGAATATGAAAGTCATGACAGGACAGTACAGAGACCAATGTCAATCTTACTGGGAACTAGGTTCGAGACCCACAGGGCTGTATCGGACTAGTGTGGTGCACTGGCGGTAGGCAGGAAAGTGACAGCAGTGTCAAGCAAGACAAGTGAAGAAGAAGGTCTCGAGGTAATTTGCCAACGAGAAGGAAACTCACTTTGGAAAGAGACCTGCACAAGACCAATCGCAACTCGCTGAGCTCCCGGTAAGAATAAAAAAACATACTGAAAGACAAGGATGACGGACAATATGAATGCCGATGGGAACAATATTACCCCGTTTCCGACATCAGAAGTGGGATTGTCTTAGCCTCAAAATGATGCTGCCAACGACCTGCGAGCAATTTTGGATTCGCAGAACTACAATTTTTGGAAATGTTGAAGGCAATGCAAACTGCGAAAGGTCAAAGCAAAACGTCATTGCCAACATTTAATCCAGATGCAGATGGATCTGATACTGCCGCTTGGTGCAAAACTGTGGATATAATTTTTGCTGAACATCCACTGGATGGAAGTGCCTTAATAATGTCACTAAGCAAGGCATTGATTGGAAGTGCGTCGCAATGGCTCTCCCAAATTTGTTTTGTTGGGATGACATGGCAAATTTTTAAGGAGTTATTGACACGATTCGGTGGAGTAGAGACGCCAGTCGCCATCTTGCTGAAAATTCTGAACGGGAAGCCGGATGGAAATGAGTGTGTATCAGTGTATGCTAGCCGACTGGTGACTTCATTACTGTCAACGTGGAAAACGATGGATTTGGAGGAGATTGCGGTATCACTTGTGTTGGCACACATAGCTAACACCGACACAAATTTGCAGAAGTTGCTGTTAACAACTAGTGTGAAAACGCGCAGTGAACTACAGCAAAATTTAAAAGCGCACGCATATTCCAAACGAAGCCATCGTTACGAGCAGGAAGAGGGTCCAGATAGGAAGAAACACAAGTTACAAAACCAAATCAAATGCTTCTATTGCAAGGAGCCCGGGCACAAGATGATAGATTGCCGCATGAAGAAAGCAGACGAAAAATTCAAAGAAAGGACTAACTAGCAGTACAACAAACCAGGCGTAACGTGTTACAAGTGCGGGGAAATTGGTCATATCGCTTCAGCGTGTTGAAGAAGGACGGATTCATCGGGCAGCAGCCATAGCGATTAAAGAAGAAATGCTTAGCTCTGGAACTAAAAGAAGAAATGTATTAACTGGGTGAGCTCTTTCCATTTTTGTTTGATTTGGGTACCGTTTATGTTTTTTTTTTCAATGAAAGAGTGTGTAATAAACTTGATGGCAACAGGATTACAAATTTTGTAACTTAACGAAGGGGTGACAACATTGCCAGGAGCAATTTACACATTTTTGGTCAACTGTAAATTGTTCACAAATTCATATTCACAAAGTTAAAACAGTAAATTCTGTTTATAACGAAGAGTGCAATGAGAAGAATTTGGAACTCTTTGATTTTGTTGATAAAAATGTAGAATTAAACATGACCAATAGACACATAATAAAAGATTGGAAAAAACAAATAATTTCATGAATGGAATTTCAACTAGTGACAAACAGAGACGACCTTACTGCTTAACCGTAAATAAAAGAAAAAAAAACTAAAGAGACATTTGATTGGTGGTAGCGTTTTAGTGAAAGATGAAAAACGATAATTGAAAGTAATCGTGGCTTGTTGAAGTCATTGAAAAGCAAAGGAACTTTTAGGTATGCACATGAGAGTTTGCGTTCATTGAGTTTGATACTGATGCAGTTGACCACGGTGAAAAGACGATGGTCAAGGAGTCACCGCTGCTATGTGAAATACAGTGGACATCGCACACAGGGGCTAGGTCCTGGCGACAATGGGCATGCCGATGATGGGTGTCATTGCTCGTGGACGTGTGATCTGTTGAGGGATCATGGTACGGAGGTACATATCGTCACTTGAGGTGGCAAGAGCCTGTGAACTGTATTGTGATTTGACGAAGAGCCAAACGGACGTGTTTTTTGTAAGAAACTGACGTTTGAAGACATATGGATTTATGTAGTTTCAGTAAAAAGAAAAATGAAGCTACTGAACGTGCTATACGTTTAAGTTTAAGTTGATTTGGAAATATGAAGATACGTTTGTTCATGAAGTAAAGCGTGATACCAATCTAATGTAGAGTTTTGCACACGAGGACGTGTTATAGTCAGGAAGGCCGTGTCGGAAATTAAGAAATATTGTAACTAACTATATTCAAATAAAATGTAAAGACTAACGTATAACGTCATGTTAAAGAAGTCGGACAAAGTAGAATATGAAAGTCATGACAGGACAGTACAGAGACCAATGTCAATCTTACTGGGAACTAGGTTCGAGACCCACAGGGCTGTATCGGACTAGTGTGACGCACTGGCGATAGGCAGGAAAGTGACAGCAGTGTCAAGCAAGACAAGTGAAGAAGGTCTCGAGGTAAATTGCCAACGAGAAGGAAACTCACTTTGGAAAGAGACCTGTACAAGACCAGTCGCAACTCGCTGAGCTCCCGGTAAGAATAAAAAAACATACTGAAAAACAAGGATGACGGACAATATGAATGCCGATGGGAACAATATTACCCCGTTTCCGACATATATATATACTAGTCAAGGTAGTGCCCGCGGCTTCGCACGCACTGCTACTTCACTCGTGGAAGGTGCATTATATCGTCCTCTGTGTTCTCCGACAGGAACTTTATTTGCATGGATTACGACATTAAAGTCGGGAGTACTTGCTGGAACACTCTCTATCGCAGATCCTAGATGAGGCGAGCCTCACGCTCTAGAGACAATTCTCTGGCTCTCTGAACTATATGTCTATCTCGATCCTGGCTACGGCGAGCCTCACGCTCTACGGAGGATTCTCTTTCTCTCTCAGCTCTATTTCTATCCCGAAGCTGGCTGATGCGAGCATCACGTTCCGCTGACGTTTCTTCATCTCTTGCTGAACGTGTTCTTCTGGCATTCACTGTACTACGACCTATGTTCGAACGATGACGTCTTCCAGACATGATTTTATTATTTCTGTACAAAACCAAAATAATAAACTCAACAACCAAAAATACTTTTTGAACTTAAATACCTTAAATACTACGGTTCTCAAAATATTTAAAAAATGTATTTATTCACGACTTCGCATTAGAAATCTTGAAATTATCAATGGTTCTCTAATTTATTAAGCATGTTATTGTACACAAAAACCTTCCCCTTGAATCACTCTATCTATTAAAAAAAACCGCATCCAAATCCGTTGTGTAGTTTTAAAGATCTAAGCATACATACATACAGACAGACGCAGGAAGCGACTTTGCTTTATACTATGTATAGATATATATATATGGATATAT